>CATIWO010269411.1:0-14238 GCA_949673435.1 Macaranga tanarius | reverse complement strand
GTTTAATACAAGCACTTGGGTCAATATAAAGAAGGGCTTGTGGATTGAACAACACCTCACTTGGAGGATATTCCATTGCCAACCGTGTGTTTCAAGCTAGAGGCTTCACACTTAGGGAGCTCAAGCTTATAGATCATTATCAACCAAAGCGTTTCGAGCATGCTACCAACTAAGGAGTATGTAAGTGTTAGAATATCTATTAGTTGTTAGGTCTTTTTCTTGAAAGCATGATTTGGTTGATGTGTTGACATGCCATGTTGTTCATAATCATGTTTAGCTATGTAAGAGTGCATATGATATGATCTATGGGCTTGGAAGTGTTTTGTGTTTGATTCAAATGTTGCATGCAATGAAAATTTTTAAATTCCGCATTTTCATTGTTCTCTACACATACTTTCCTTCACCATAAATATTTGGAATTAGAGGAGGCATTTTCAATTAGTAAAGCATTTACAACATTTAGAGGCTCAATATTATTGGACATATTATTAACATAATATAAACCATGTATTAAACAACCCATGTCTACCAATTTATTTCCAAAATAAATTTCACATACATCTCTACCAAAATGGAATTCATAACCCCTACTAGTCAAACTAGAGATATAGATAATATTCTTATAGGCATGAGGTACATATAATACATCCTCCAATAAGAAAATATGATTGTATTAATCAATAGAGGTAGACCCTATAGCTTTGGCCGTAATACTTGCTCCATCTCCAAGCTTTAAGGTCACCTCATTAAGCCTCAACCTTCTCTTATTTGTTAGATTCTGCAAAGATGAACAAACGTGAGAACTTATACCGATATCCAATACCCATGCATTAGATGAGCTCTTAGAACATTTAGAAGTAAATAAATTAGAGAAATTCTCACCTTCTCCATCCTTGCCCTTTTCTTTTGTCTTGAGAGACTTAAGGAATTTAGGATAATTCCTCTTCAAATGTCCTTTACCTTAGCAATCGAAACACTCTTCCTTGCTTTTATCATCTTTTACTTTGGCCTTCCTTTTATTCTTAGCTATTTCTCCCGTGGCCTTGACAACACTTATCTTAGCTTTCTTTTTCTTATTGTTCTTCTTTTTAGTCCCACTAGAAGAAGCAAAAAGAGCAACCTCCTTCTCCTTACTTCCTAGAAGGGCCTTTTGGGTTATCACAAGTATGTTCAAGGGCTCCGTAAGTGTACACTTTATTTTGTTCATATAGAAGTTGGCAATGGTTTACCCAAAAGATTTAGGAAGGGATTGAAGGATCAAATCCACTTAGAGATGGAAGTCCATAGTGAAATCTAAACTCTATAGCTCCTCTATCAATCTAATTATGGAGTTCACATGGGCTCTTACTTCCTCTCCTTCATCTTACCACAGAATAACCGCTTTAATGTCTCATATCTAGCGGTCCTACTATGCTCACCAAACAACTCTTATAGGTGAAGTAGGATTTCTCTTGCACTAGTGTACTTCTCATGTTGCCGATGGATTTCAGTGCTTATAGAAGCCCACATTATGCAACGTGCTTGCACGTCATCATCCTTCCATTTTTCAAGAGTGTCATGATTTTTTTGAGAAGCATTTTCGGGAAAGGGTCCAAGAAGGTTTTATTTTAATGCATATAGTATCTTTTCGGAAGCTAAAATAATATTTAGATTCCTTAGCCAATTAATAAAGTTTGGCCCCGTGAGCCTATTGTTGTCGAGTATGATGGAGAGTGGGTTTGATGGTCTCGTATTATCAATTTTTGCAAAAGGTAACAAGATTGATTAGTTGTATGTCATTGTGATCACCATTAGATTTGGTCTTTAATCAAATGGTCTCCTACTAACTTGGCGAATCCTACACTTCCAATTAGGAAACATAAATCCTTTATTGGATGAATTTTTAGTGGATGATGGTGTTCTTAATGAACTACTAATGTCCCTCAGGTATGCCTAATTGCCATTCTTAGAATATTAGCATTTAATAAGTGAACAATTCTTGTTCATTACATCTCATGTGAGGTTCCATTAATCTGGCTCCTAATATTACCGGCCTCAAGTACACCTAATTGCCATTCTTGGCCTTTGGCACTAGTTAAGTCCACACTATTGAATTAATGAAATGTATGGATTTGAAAATTACACACCTCAGGTACTCCTCTTTAACATTTTTGGCATATAGTGTATCCATACACCCACAACATCTTATACTTAACAATAACACTACAAAGATCTCTTAGTGCAAATGCACACCTCTATGTATCTATAGCCGATGTACATAAGCTTAAAAATTTGTAAGTTATTGCTTCAATGGAGAGCTAAAACCTAAATTTGATTGGAAGATTTTTGGGTCTTTAATTAAGGTCTCACTTTGCACATCAACCAGTTTACAATATATATATATCTCATTTATACAATGCATGCCATCCATTTACAATATAGATATCTCATACATATATTGCATGGCATCCATCATCCATCCTTATACATATCACATACATATATAGCACATCACAATATATATATCACATATATATATTGCACATGCAAATGGATGATTTATAAATAGGGAATAATCATGGACTTCCTAACAACCTATCCTAATAACTTAGAATATGTTACAAAATGGGCCTAGCCCATGAGATCTTCAAGCCTTGAATTTCCAAGCCACCATAAGGATGAATGGGCCACCAACTTGAACTCTTCAAGCTCCAAGTCATAACTCTTACGATTATATTCAATCCTCAGCATACTAAGGCAAATATTGAAGGTTGAAGTTCATACAATAACCAAAATATACGAAATTTAAAAAAATTTGATTGCATGTAACTTTTGAATCACACATGAACCACATCTAGCCCAAAGATCATATCACATAGCAAATACATAGCTAAACATGCATCAAGGACAACATTTAAAAAATAAACAACCAAGTTAAGTCATCAAAGCACAAGACTTATCAACTAAGAGTTTGGTAACACTTACAAAACTCCCAAGTTAGTAGCACACTCGACAAGTTTTGGTTGATATTGATCTAGAAGCTCCCTAAATGTGAAGCCTCTAGCTTGAAACACATAAGTTGCACAAAGAAGATCTTTAAGGTTGATGAAGCACTACCCATATGCGTCTCTTCTTTAACCAGGAGCTTGTTAGAACTTCTTCAAGCTTGAATGTGTAGGAATTAGGATGCAACCTCCAATGGATGTAAGTGATGGATGTGCACTTGTACAACACTTGTACAAAAATGGCTTTCACTTGAGAGTACACAACACTTGTGTTATTTTTAATTCTCTACACTTGAAGAAGAAGAAGAAGGTAGAAGGTAGAAGATGATATCAAAAATCGTTCTCAAATGTGCATTAACATTAGTGTGTTGTCTCTACACTCTCCACTAACTTAAACAAAAATTAATTTGATAATAACTTGAGTATCTCACACTCAAGCCATATGCATTGTCAAAGCTTGATTGTCTCACACTCAAGCTACATGCACTTGATAGATTGAGTGTCTCACACTCAATCTATATATATTTCTTTGATTTTTAAGTTAGTGGGTGTTGTTTGGTTACATGGATAACCTTATCCTTTGACCTCATTAACTCTTAATGAGTTGAGCTAAGGTTATGGGTATATGAGCTTCTCTACACTTAGAGAAGGCCCATTCTATACCAAAAAAGAAAACTAATGGCTGATTTAAACTCTTTAAACAAAGCCCATCCTAAGTCCATCTTTATTAATATAAATGGTCCATCTCATGGCCCATATATATATAAACGTGGAGGCAAATATTAATTTAGTCCTTGAACTTAATATCACATATTAAATCAAGTTCAAATTAATATTTATTTAATTGCAATAAAGTTTCAATCTTTGAATTTAGATTTCGGGATATGCTAGATCCCCGCATATGCGCAAATTCAATTCAATTATTTTAATTAATTAATTAAACTCTTTAATTAATAATTAAATTAACATTAATCTTCATCTGTGCAACTCTTGTGTGTATGACTTACTAGGTTTAAGTCTAAATGGCAATGAAAAATAATATTAATACTTAATATTATAGAAATACCTTTCCATGCAAAATGTGAAAATCCCAATTAATCACATTTAGTTCCCATAAGTTGTGAGTAACCCCTAGCATAGATATCACGACAACCCAATTAAAAATGAAGCTATATGTAGATCCATAAGAACCATAGAATATAATTACCATGCACTAATGTCCTTTCATTACAAGATCCCGATATCGGCTAGAGCCATAGTATAGTCAAAATCTAATTGCCTCAATCATATAATCTCATCTTAAGTTCAATTCTCGATAAAACATGGCTATTATTAGAAACTCCTTTCTAGTACTGAAACTCTTTCAAGTAAGTCAAGTTTGACCTGACTACGTACTTATTCATCAAGAATAACTACGTTCACTCCATGTAATGAATTCCATATTGGCTGATCACTCATCCCTACATATAACCAACTAGAGCCACCACACGCCATATACCCATGTGTGGCTAGCATAAGTATGTAAGTACTAACAAACTCTAACCAACTATATGTGGATGACCGTGTCGCCTCAGGTAAAATGACCATTTGCACTATTATGTCCAAGATTATGATTGTTGACAAAAATGAATTTCTATGCAATCATAAATTTTATGTCACAGTTCGATCCACCCATCACATGAGTATCCATATGTCTATTCTGATATCTCATATCAAGTAGTATGAGACTCACTACCTCCCACTATCGATATCATATACCAATCAAGGAAAATAGACAAAGGTGATAGTTTAGAGATTAATACTACCTATATATTAATCTAATGACTATGAATATTTATAGCATATGTACCAAATGCATTTGTTACTCATATTATCAACTCTTGATAACAAACTCATTCAACATAATACTAAGGGTAAATATTTAAATAAAGTCAACACTTAATTTAAATGAATATTTTATTACTATAGGGATAAATATACAATGTCTATATACAAAAATGGTCTTAAGGCACATTTACACTAACAATCTCCCACTTGCACTAGCGCCATTCGCTACAATATCTAAGACCTGTCTTCTCAAAATGGCGGTCTAATTATAGCTTAGTAAGTGCTTTAGTTAGTGGATCAGCCACATTATCGGCTGAAGCTACCTTTTGCACGAGCACATCACCCTTTCCAACAAGTTCCCTGATTACATGAAAACGCCTTTTAATGTGTTTGGATTTTTAGTGAGACCTCAGTTCCTTTGCCAAAGCAATGGCTCCATTATTGTCGCAAAAGAGAGGAACTACCGACTCAATGGAAGAAATAACTCCTAGTTCGGTGACAAACTTCCGAATTTAAACAGCTTCTTTAGCAGCATCTGATGCAGCTATGTACTCAGCCTCTGTAGTGGAATCAACAATGATACTTTACTTAAAACTCTTCCAGCTCACTGCACCTCCATTATAGATAAAGATAAACATGGAGATAGACTTTCTATCATCCATATTTGACTGGAAGTCAGAATCTGTGGAACTTATAAGCTGTAAGTCACCTCTTTTATAAGTTAAGACTAAATCCTTAGTCCTTCTCAAGTACTTAAGGATAGCCTTAATCGCCACCCAATGCTCCAAGCTTGGGTTGGATTGAAACCTACTAGTCACACTAACATCATAGGTAATATCTGACCTAGTACATAATATAACATACATTAGGCTTTCTATAGCCGAAGCATAAGGAACCTTGGCCATCTCTGCCATTTCCTCATATATTTTGGGCGACATCATCTTGGAAAGGTAGATACCATGCCTAAATGGTAACAATCCTCTCTTGGAATCAAGTATGTTGAACCTCTTCAACACCTTTTCTAAGTAAAAACTTTAAGATAAATCTAACATTCTCTTTGATTTATCTCTATAGACTCGAATCCTGAGAATATAGGTAGCCTCTCCTAAGTCTTTTATTGAGAAGGTTTTAGATAACCATACTTTCACAGAAATCATCAAACCGACATCATTCCCAATTAGAAGTATGTCATCGACATACAAGACTAGGAAAGTGAGTTGGGTCCTTCTAACCTTTTTGTTAACACATAGCTCATCCTCATTCTTAATGAAACCATAAGAACGGATATCCTCATCAAAGTGATGATTCCAACTCCTTACAGTTTGCTTGAGACTATAGATAGATCTGTGAAGCTTACACACTTTTGAGCTTTCCTCAGATTCAAAACCCTTGGGTTGCTCCATGAAAATATTTTCCTCAACATAACCATTAAGAAAGGCGGTCTTGACATATATTTGCCAAACCTTATAATCATAGAGTGTGGCAATAGCAAGAAGAATTCAAATGGATTTAAGCATGGCTATCAGTGAGAAGGTTTCCTCATAGTTAACCCCTTGCCTTTGGTGAAATCCTTTCGCTACAAGCCTAGCTTTGAAGGTCTCTACCTTCCCATCTGCACTAATCTTTCTCTTGAAGATCCATTTACACCTAATAGGTACAATACCCTCAGAAGGATCAATAAGTGTCCAGACTTGGTTTGTATACATGGAATCCATTTCAGTTCTCATTGCCTCAAGTCATCTTGAAGAATTATTATCACATAAAGCTTCTTTATATATAGTAGGATCATCAACATGAATGCTTTCTTCATGAACATTCAACTCTTGCATATCATAGAGAAAATTGTATCTTTCGGGAGGATGAGATACCTTACTAGACCTTCTAGGAGTCGGTGTGATGACATTCTCAATTGGAATAGGCTCTGCGGTTTGATCAATGTCCATTTAATCAATTTATTGGGCTTTTTTAAATGACTGCTCATTTAACATTATCTTCTTTCCTTTGCCACCTTCCTTAAGAAACTTTTTCTCAAAGAATATAGCAT
Source organism: Macaranga tanarius (assembly GCA_949673435.1). NCBI lineage: Eukaryota > Viridiplantae > Streptophyta > Magnoliopsida > Malpighiales > Euphorbiaceae > Macaranga > Macaranga tanarius. Next base: position 7,383 of record CATIWO010269411.1, on the reverse strand, counting down.
CTCTACTTATAACAACAACTTGTTCAGCAGAAAAATAAAAGCAATACCTTAAACTATCTTTAGGATATCCAACAAACCTTCCTTTAATCGATTCATCTAACTTGTCCAATTTTAGTTTTTTGATAAAAGCTGGGCACCCCCAAATCTTAACTTGTTTAAGACTTGGTGCCTTACCATGCCATATCTCATATAATGTGGTAGAAATGGACTTGGATGGAACACGATTAAAGATGTAGCAGGCCGTTTGAAGTGCGAAACCCCAAAGTGATATGGGAAGATCAGTGTAGCTCATTATAGATCATACCATATCTAATAAAGTATGATTTTGCCTCTCAGACACACCATTCAATTGTGGTGTTCCAGGTGGTGTACATTACGATACAATGCCATATTCCCTAAGGAACTCAATAAACTCGGTACTCAAGTATTCACCTCCTCGATCCGATCTTAGAGTTTTAATACTTTTCCTAGTTTGGTTCTCTACTTAGGCCTTGAACTCTTTGAACTTTTCAAAGGATTTACTTTTGTTCTTCATAAGAGTATATGGCCGTGTGCACTCTGCACACCACCAAAAACACACTATTTGAAGTCGCAACACTTGCAATAAAGGCCACAACACTTATAGCCATTCAAATGCTCAATCATAACACTTGTAATTCACATTTTAAGCATGCAAAACAATTCATAAATGAACCAAATGGCCATAACACTTGCAACCATTCACATGCTTAATCACAACACTTGTAATTAACATTATCCATATTCACAAAACTTACAAATATCAATATTTTAGCATGTAAATCATCTGATAGAGGCTCAGATATTACTTGAAGGATGAAGTTCATGTAATAACCAAAACATACGAAATTTAAAAAATTTTGATTGCATATAATTGTTGCATCACATATGAACCACATCTAGCCTAAAGATCATATCACATAGAAAAAACATAGCTAAACATGCATCAAGGACAACATATAACAAAAAACAACCAAGTCAAGTCATCAAAGCACAAGATCTATCAACTAAGAGTTTAGTAAAACTTACAAAACTCCTAAGTTGGTAGCATGCTTGATAAGCTTTGGTTGATATTAATCTACAAGCTCCAAGCTCCTAAAATGTGAAGCCTCTAGCTTGAAACACACAAGTTGCAGAAAGAAGATCTATAAGGTTGATGGAGCACTACCCACAAGTCTCTCTTCTTTGACCCAAGAGCTTGTTAGAACTCCTTCAAGCTTGAATGTGTAGGAACTAGGATGCAACCTCTAATGGATGTAAGTGATGGATGTGCACTTGTACAACACTAATACAACAATGGCTTTCACTTAAGAGTACACAATACTTGTGTTATTTTTAATTCTCTACACTTGAAGAAGAAGAAGGTAGAAGATGATATCAACCTTTTCTCCCTTTTGTAGGAATATTTAAATCTCTCTCAAATGTGCATTAGTATTAGTGTGTTGTCTCTACACTCTCCACTAACTTAAACAAAAGCCAATTTGATAATAACTTGAGTGTCTCACACTCAAGCCACATGCATTGTCTTAGCTTGAGTGTCTCATAGACACTCAAGCTACATGCACTTGATAGATTGAGTGTCTCACACGTAATCTATATACATGGCTTTGCTTTTTGAGTTAGTGGGTGTTGTTTGGTTACATGGATAACCTTAGCCTTTGACCTCATTAACCCTTAATGAGTTGGGCTAAGGTTATGGGTATATGGGATTCTCTACACTTAGAGAAGGCCTACTCCATACTAAAAAAGACAACTAATGGGCTGATTTAAACTCTTTAAACAAAGCCCATCCTAAGTCCATTTCTATTAATATAAATGGTCCATCTCATGGCTCATATATAAATAAACTTGGAGGCAAATATTAATTTAGTCTTTGAACTTAATATCACATATTAAATCAAGTCCAAATTAATATTTATTTAATTATAATAAAGTTCTAATTTTTTGAATTTAGATTTTAGGATATGCTAGATCCTCACATACACGCAAATCCAATTCAATTAATTTAATTAATTAATTTAACTCTTTAATTAATAATTAAATTAACATTAATCTTCATCCGTACAACTCTTGTGTGTGTGACTTACTAGGTTCCAATCTAAATGGCAATGGAAAATAAAATTAACACTTAATATTATGGAAATACCTTTCCATGCTAAATGTGAAAATCTCAATTAATCACATTTAGTTCCTATAATTCATGAGTGACCCGTAGTATAGATATCACGACTACCTAATTAGAAATGAATGATATCTGTAGATCCACAAGAACCATAGAACATAATTACCGTGCACTAATGTCCCTTCATTACAAGATCCTGATATTGGCTAGAGTCACGGTATAGTCAAAATCTAATTGCCTCAATCATATGACCTCATTTTAAGTTCAATTCTTGATAAAACATGACTATTACTAGAAACTCCTTTCTAGCACCGAAACTCTTTCGGGTAAGTCAAGTTTGACCTAGCTAGGTACTTATTCATGAAGAATAACTTATATAGTATAGGATCTTATCCTGGTTCACTCCAGGTAATGAATTCCATCTTGGCCGATCACTCATCCTACATATAACTAACTAGAGCCACCACATGCCATATACCCATACGTGGCTAGCACAAGTATGTAAGCGGTAATAAACTCTAACCAACCATATGTGGATGATCGTGTTGCCTCAGGTCAAAGGACCATATGCACCATTATATCCAAGATTATGATTGTTGACAAAAGTGAATTTCCATGTAATCACAAATCTTATATCACAGTTCGATCCACCCATCACTTGAGTATCCATATGTCTATTTTGATATCTCATATCAAGTAGCATAAGACTCACTACCTCCCACTATCGATATCACATACCGATCAAGGAAAATATACATAGGTGATAGTATAGGGATTAATACTACTCATATATTAATCCAACAACTATGAATATTTATAGCATATGTACCAAATGAGTTTGTCACTCATATTATTAACTCTTGATAATAAACTCATTCAATATAATACTAAGGGTAAATATTCAAATAAACTTAACACTTAATTTAAATGAATATTTTATTGGTATAGGGATAAATATACAATGTCTACATACAAGAATGGCCCTAGGGCATATCTACACTAACAAATATCACATCCTATTCCATATAATTAATATTTAATTACATACTAAAATAATAAAATTAATTATTGAAAACCATAAGATGTAATCTAAGTCCATAATCAACTTTTAAATGTATGTCAAGCAAATAAATAAAACTATTGCATTTTATATCAATTTGCAAGTTAAAAAATGAGTCAAAAATGTTATCCGGATGTAAAAAATGGCACTAGGCTACCCCCTCAGCACTGAGGCGGTGCCTCAGTTTGCCTCAGTGTGATTAGGTTACACCTTAGCCATTAAAGAGGCACCTCAGAGACCCTCTATCCACTGAGGAGGTGCCTCAGTGGCATAGAGGCATCACCTCAGTGGCCAGAGGCCGAACGTGAATGGTTTTTTTGCTATTTTCCCCCCTTTAAGTCACAACACTTGCAACCAACATCACATATAATCACAACACTTACAATTATCATGATTTTTAGCATGTAAAACTTATGATTTAGGCACTGATACCACTTGAAGAGAGATTCATAGCAACCAAATAGCTTAAGCAGAATTTTGAAAAATTTTAACCAAATGTAACTTTTGCATGAATACTAGAATCTCATCTAGCCTAAGATCACATTATAAGAACATTTACATGACTAAAAACATGCATCAATGGACAAAATTTTAAAAAACAACAAACAACATAAAGTATAATAAGCCAAAAGTCCAACAATCTACGAGTTTAGTAACACTTACAAACTCCTAAGGTCTATAGCATGCTTAATAAGCTTTAGGTTATTGTGATCTATAAGCTCCAAGCTCCCTAAATATGAGGCCTCTAGCTTAAAACACACAAGTTGCTCCAATGAGATTTCAAGGATGGTGGAGAAGTACACGCATGCCTCTCTTCTTGAAGATGACCCAAGATATTTGCTAGAACTCTTCCAAAATTGAATGTGTAGGACTTTGTAGCAACCTCCAATGGATGTCAATAATGGATATATATTTGTACAACTCTTGTATAATAATGGACTTTTGCTTCAGAGCTCACAATACTTGTGACTTTGTTACTTTCTATACTTAGATGAAGAAAAAAGAAGAAGATAAGATCTCAACACTTGAGAATTCTTTCTATTTTTCTCTCAATATTGTAAGAATAAAAAAAGCTCTATAATGTGCATTGGTTTTTTTTCTCTATAAAACCCACTAACTTAAAGAAATGCACATGACAATAGCTTGAGTGTTTTACATTCAAGCTTCATGCATGTGTGAGCTTGAGTGTCTTACACTCAAGCTACATGCATGTGTGCCATTGAGTGTCTTACACTCTAACTATATGCATGCATAGCTTTTTGCTTAGGTGGCCTTACTTTTTTAAATACGTGGGATTAATTTGGTTACAAGTATAACCTTAGCCTTTGACTTCATTAACTCTTAATGAGTTGGGCTAAGGTCTTGGGCTTGTTTAACTTTTAAATAAGGCCCATGTATATATACCAAACTAATTAAGACAACTCATGGGCTTATTTTATTCTTAAATAAAGCCTAAATCTTATCCATCATATTTAATCCTTATGGTGCATCTCATCTCCCATGTCCATACTACAATTAGAGATAAATATCAATTTAGTCTGTAAACTTAATATCACATATTAAATCAAGTTCAAATTAATATTTAATTATTCACAATTAGTCCTAACCTTTGAATTTAGATTTCGGGATATGTTAGATCCCCGCATATGCGTAAATCCAATTCAATTAATTTAGTTAATTAATTAAACTCTTTAATTAATAATTATCTTCATTGGTGCAACTCTTATGTGTGTGACTTACTAAGTTCAAGTCTAATTAGCAATGGAAAATAATATTAATAACATTATAGAAACACCTTTTCGTACTAAATGTGAAAATCCCAATTAGATTACATTTAGTTCCCATAAGTCGTAAGTGACCCCTAGCATAGATGTCAGGACTACCCAATTAAAAATGAATGTTTTCCATAGATTCACAAGAACCATAGAACATAATTAATGTGCACTAAATGTCCCTTCATTATAAGATCTGGATATCGGCTAGAGTCATGGTTTAGTCAAACTCTAATTGCCTCAATTATATGACCTCATCTTCAGTTCAATTCTCAATAAAATATGACTATTACCAGAAACTCTTTTCTAGCACCAAAACATTTTTTGGGTAAGTCAAGTTTGACCTGGCCATGTGCTTATTCATTAAGAATAACTTAGATAGCATAAGATCTTATCTCGGTTCACTCCAGGTAATGAATTCCATCTTGGCCATGCACTCGTTCCTACTTATAACCGACTAGAGCCACCACATGCCATATACATATACATGGCTAGCAATGGTATGTAAGTGGTAACAAACTCTAACTAACCATATATGGATGACCATGTCGCCTTAGGTCAAAGGACCATATGCACCATTATGTCCAAGATTGTGATTGTTGACAAAAGGGAATTTCCATGTAATCACAAATCTTACATCACAGTTTAATCCACCTATCACATGAGTATCCACATATTTATTCTGATATCTCATATCATGTAGTATGAGACTCACTACCTCCCACTATTGCTATCACATACCGATCACGGAAAATAGACAGAGGTGATAGTCTAGGGATTAATACCACCCTTATATTAATCCAATGACTTTTAACATTTATAGTATATATACTAAATTAGTTTATCACTCATATTATCAGCTCTTGATAATAAACTCATTTAACATAATAATAAAGGGTAAATATTCAAAAAAACTTAACATTTAATTTAAATGAATATTTATTGCCATAGGAATAAAAGTACAATGTCATAATGGCACTAGGGCACATCTATACTAACAAGGATATTATCACCTTTATTAAAGCTTTTAGGCTTAATTATTACATCAAGTCATCTTTTAGTTTCAACTTTGTAGAGCTTGGTATTCTCACAAGCCTATTCCTTATTTCCTTAAGTTCATTTAATTAAAGTAACCATCTTTTATTAACTTTCTTGTAATTAAAGTTTAAGGCTTTAATAGCTAAATATGCCTTGTGTTCGAACTTAACAGGTAGATGGCAAGTCTTACCAAATACCAAATGATAAAGTGATAAACTAATTAGTGTCTTATAAGACATACTATATGCCTATAATGCATCATCAAGCTTGTGGGCCTAATCTTTTCTTTTGAATTGTTAACAGTTTTTTGTAAAATCTTCTTGAATTCCCTATTGGTTACCTTAACTTGCCTATTTATTTTAAGATGATATGGTGTTGAGACTTTATGCCTTACATTATAACACGCCATGAGTACTTTAAATTATTTATTATAAAGTGAGTCCCCCTTATCACTAATTATTGCTCAAGGTGGATGAAACCTTATAAAGATCTTCTTTAAAAACTTGCATACCACTTTAGCACCATTAGTTTCATATTGGTTGAGCTTCAACCAACTTAGACATGTAGTCCACACATACTAGAATGAACATATTTCCATCCAATAAAGAAAAAAGCCTCGTGAAATCAATGCTATATACATCAAATAATTAAACCTCTAAAATTCTAGCTTATAATATCTTTTCATGCTTTAGAAGTTGTCTACTCCTTTGACACTTATAACAACTATCCATGAACTTGTTATAATATAAAATAACATACTCTTTTAGCAAAATCATGTCTTTATTTTGTTAGTTTTTTTCTATGTTTGTTTAATTTTTTATATTATATTATTTATTTTATTAATTTGTTTATCTTTGTATTTATTTTGTGTTTTTGTAGGTGATTTTATATGTTGCATGCATGGAAATATGTTTTGTTATCAAAATATAAAAGTTGCCGACTCAGGCTTGTAGGGTTGCCGACTCATGCCTGTGGATTTGCCGAGTCGTGCCTGTAAATATCCTTGCCGACTCAACTAGGCTTGCCGATTCAAAGTGTAGTCCTTGCCGAGTGGAAGTACAATCCTTGCCGAGTGAAAGTGTAGTCCTTGTTGAGTGGAAGTGAAATTCTTGCCGACTCAATGCCACTATGCTTGCCGACTCAAAGTGTAAGCCTTGTCGAATTGTGCCTGAAGATGAAGGTGCCGAGTCAAGCATGACTCGACACGATGTTGACGACTCGGCACTACACCTTTTCAACACACCTTTTCTGTATATTTACCTGTTTGGAAGGGCACGAAGATGGGGTGTCTTGACATCTATAAATACATGAGTTTGGCCTTGTTTTTGGATATGAAAAATCACTTAGTTTTTTACATAAAGTTTATTAGAAGG
>CATIWO010269384.1:0-11881 GCA_949673435.1 Macaranga tanarius | reverse complement strand
TCCCCGAAATTAACTACTTATCACCTTCTTAGAACAAATATGATTATTTCTATTCCATTAGCTATTCTACTATCCATGTTGCTTCTTTAGGTGAACAATGACTTCACTTCATCTTTATTATTGCAATCTCTTTATTCCTCAATCGATTACCTTCCATTCTATACTGTTTCAATTTAAACATGTGGAATACATCATAAATATACAGCAATTTCATTGGCAAATCCAATTTATATGCCCATGGTCCACCTTCTTTACAATTTCATATTGTCCATATTTTTTAGACTCAAATTTTCCTTACCTTCCAAATCTTAAAATTCCCTATTTAGCATGCTTAAAGCTATACAAACTTTTCCACACTCAAATGAGACTTAAACCAACTTAGAAACACTCCAAAAACATACTTAATATTATCAATTCAATTCATTTCCAATTGTATTGTATTCAATTAATCATGAGTCTCAAACATTTATATTCATCCCTCATAGTCTCCATAACTCCTTCATATAATAGATCTCAATCACAATGTAAGCACAAAGTATATCTATGTCCCCACATCATTTAATATTCGTATATACACCTCTTTAATGATACATTTAGTATTTACAAACAACTCATATATAGAGGATTATATATATATATAGTCATATATATACATTTGCATCTCATCTACTCTAACACCCTCAAATATTAATTCCATACCAGAATAGTATAAATATACTCAATAAGCAATTGAGTATACGTCACATAAATTTCAAACCCCAATGCTATAATCAATAATTGCATTCATCTCAACAATAAGATTAACATCTCGCAATCATTCACATAGATGCAAGAGTTCACACTCTCATATTTCAATCTCATTGTTTGATATCATTTGTCTTGTCGATGGACACTCAGCTAGTCGACTTAATCAATTTTACGTAGTTGTTGGTCATAAAGCCAATCGACATATTAGCATCATTTACATCCAATATAATCGCATTCCACAACACAACTCAAGTAATATAGTTTATCCAAAATACTTATCACAATAACTCATCTACTCCATCATAATCATATAAAGATAATGGACAAAGAAGATTTACGCATTCCTTTTTTTTTTATCAATGTGAGTCTATATCATTCATATATATTCTTATTATTAATAGTATATATATATAATACCAAGTTTATAATATACTCACGTGGTATATTTTACAATCAACACCAAGTCCACATACAATTCTTAATATATCAATTCCCCAAATAAGATTAATATTCTAGTAACCAAATTAATATATCATTGCATCTCATTCATTAAATCTAATAATTGCTTACCAAAATAGTATTCACCTCAACATTCAAATACTATCGAAGAATCTTATTCATTAATGATATGGACGCATCTGGTGTACCAATCAATCCAAATGACATAATCACAAATTCATACCATCCATTTCAAGTTTGCATACCATACTTAAAAATAATATGTTTTATCATACCAAATTGCCAACATCTCAGGTCCAAATCTATCTTCTAAAACACTATTGCATCTCTTAATTAATCAAGCAATCGTTTATTTCTCAATCCATATGGAAAGCAATCATAATTGAAATCAAATAAACATACACAATTTTCATTTACCTACCATCAATATGTAATCACACATCATTATTTAAATAACTTTTTACTCATCTTCTATCACAAATTATATAATTACAGTTGAAATCCAACTAGTATGCACCATCTCTCTTTTAATCACTGACTTTATCTTTCTCTATCTTCAATATCCATACCTACCTTCTTTATATACCAATCTACAATAATACTATAGTTTCATACCTAATAAATTTCTGAAATAATACTATAATTCTTCCTAATTCAATAACTATTGCAGTCTGTATATTAGTCATATTGTTCTACTATCTTGAAATAAAATCTCATCACTAAATTTATTATCACCACATTCCAGTAGGCATTGAAATACATATACCATGTTCTTAATAATACAAATGTACCACATATACGTAATGTACACTCATATAAATGATCATCAAGTCCAATTTTGTGTTACAATACCAATTCTTTTTTTCTTATTCTCTTAGCTTCTGCTTGGTTTACTTCTGATTTGGAATATTTCCTTTTTTGTACCACTTTATTTATTTAACTAAGATCTTCAATAATTTTTCGGAGGAATTCTATCACAACTATTATCTATTGAAGCTGGTGCACTGCCCACAAATGTACTAGTGCCTTCTTGACTATTAAGTCTTCTATATTCTATGGTATATGTTTTTCCTATATTCCACAATTTTATATGTATATAGCCATTTTGTGAGACTATCTACCTGACTCAATCTTCACTCAATACATTTTCTCACAAATTATTATTTTCCTCACTTGTTTCACCTTCTTGTGAAATACAACACATCATAATACAATACAACTCAATGCCATTACATCACAATAATTCATTAAATAATATTCTATCCACAATCACCAGTTTATTATCACATTCATAATACATACATTAACCTCACATGGTATTTAATTAGTATACCACTCGTATCATACTCATACCATCATCAACATTGCATATCATAACCTATAGATTATAATTCATCCATTACACTCAAAGCTTTATCATAAGAACCTAACAACAAAAGCTTGATTTATGAGGAATCTACCGAAAATTTGGCAGAACTTCCCCTAAAATATAGACATCTCCCTACTAAATTAGGGTGAATCCTGCAATAAAACAACTATACTTCTATAAACAATCCCAATTAGGGCTCAGTTATCCACCATACTACAATTATATTTAACTGAGCATTACTAATATACTATTATTGGTCATGCATGAGCATTGCCAAGATCACAATATATTCACATTAATCTTCACATCAATCTAATATGTCATTAATAATTCTAAAGGGCACACTTATCTAATCCATATATATATCATATCACATCATATATCTTGCTTAAACAACGACACTGCATAACTAATTCTCCTTTTATCAGTACAATCAATTTAATCTAGAATTCTTTCCATATTCTATAACCATCCTTTACTAGGGTGGAATCACTAAGGCTGTAAAAACCTTTGTACCTTACTCTCTTATACTTTATAACAGTGCTATCCACTTGCCCTTGATTCATAACTTCCACTTTTTAATCTACTCACAACATACAAAAATATACATCTTATGGAGGGGCTACAAATAAAAATTCAAGTTCATATAAAGCATGCACAGGTGTTACCAATGAACTCACCCAGATGATTCTTTGGGGTCAATGTGAGGCACTTGGTGTTCATCCATCTGAAGATATGCAATGCACATCAACTACATATTTTTTTAATTTATGCATGATATGTTATGTATGCATCATGCTTTATCTTCCCGAGAAAATCTAATCTCCGCTCTGATACCACTTAATATAGCACCCTCCAGGTACCACATACAAGTATTCCAATGATATAACAACACATGGCACAAATATTTTTTTTTTCAAAAGAGATATATATTTATACCAAAAACTCTTGTTTAATACACATTGGACTTTAGTGTACATATATAACTTATTATCAAAATAAATACATTGCTTAAAAATAAAATGCTTGAATGTAATGATAATGATGATCATGAGGATGGAGATGTCGACACCAAGCTTTCCCTTAACCCACCTGAGCTCACACGGAACACACTTCAAGCTAGGCTAACTAACCTGAAAAAACTACAATTGCAAAGGAATGAGCTTGTAACTCAATAAGTAATTATTAACACAACCATACATTTAGTTCTTCTCAAGAACTAATTAAGAAAATCATATAGAATACATTGCAACACATCAAAATATAAGAATTTAACATTTAGACTGTGCATGGGATCCAAATAACAAAAGTGTAAGTAAGCACTAAATTGTCAAGCTCAATTAGAGAATCTTAAAAATAGATTCTAGCAAATCTCAAAACTTGGAACTTGTAGAGGACTCTTTAAGATTTCCGTAGCATCAAACCACACTTTATTTAGAGGTCTACAGCTCAAGTCATGGTAAAAACACAACGACAATAGTGCACAGAAAAAGGCTGACTCATGCTGAGTCGGCACCTCGAGTTGCAGGAACGAGTCAGCACAGGCACACAGAAGGCTCACCTGACTCGACCCTTCGGACCATACTGTACTCTTTCAGCCATAACTCCCTCTACTGAACTTGGATTCGAGTGATTCAAGAAGTTACAAAAAGCTAATTCAGAGAGCTACGACTTTCATGAAGATATATAGACTTCATTCATTTATATAGATAGATAAAAATACTCTTGAAATGACTAGTGATGTCAAAACATATGAATGTAACTCAATTCAAGCTATAATAATACATTATAAACACACTAGTCTACATCAAACATCCATTAACATTACAATAAGATTTCTAAACATTCAAACAACATTATTAGTGTCTCATATACACCAAATCTCATCATTTTAATAACTATCTAGCAAATGCTAGTATAAATACTTGGGTGCTTATAACTCAATATTTACACCCCATCAATCATCACATTACTCAATTCATCAATTTTATAAATAAATCACTTTCAATACTTATATACATACATAATGCAATAATGCATGATTATGCTTGTTAGTTTTTCTCACACGTTTACACATGTTATGCACAAGCTCATTTTTGCTTTTCTTTTCTTTCTTTTCTTTTTTATATATCCGTGGTCATTCCTGAGATTCTCTACCCCTTTCAATCTTAGTTCTGAGATTCTCTACCCCTTTTAATCTCAGATCTCACATGTATGCGCATATATATAATTATTATATAAATGGCCACATCTAAGACTCTCTACCCCTTTTAGTCTCAGATTGTGGAGCTCAAACTCCACACACATGTTTTCCTCACCTAATGCAATATGCATACTTTTCATATTCACCATACAATATATTTATATCATACCACACTAGGTAGCTTGTACCTCTTAGGTACCAATATCAACATCCATAATACACATGCATATACTTTATTTTCACACTATACCACCTCAAGTGGTTTTCATATGTCAACATATATCAATCATTCTATTTCTTATAAACAACATCATATATTCATCCATCTTGCCATTAGGTGGCAATCACAAATCAACCTAGTTAATTAACTACAGTTGTATAAAAATTATTATATGCAAGCATTGAATTAACAATTACTTACCTAAAGCTTCAACTTTTTCACAAAGCCAAGCTTTCCCCTATTGAGTAGGGTTCCCACTTCTTCTTCCAACTCTTATACAATATACATACCAAATTCTAACAAACAACCATTACTATCCATTCAAACACATCAAATGCAACTAAAATGCTCCAACTCAAAATAACCTAAAAATACACACACAAGTCCAAAAGCCCCCAAATTGCTACCATAGCTAGGGTTACATGTCCATAGCAAATTCCAATTGGAATCACTTAATTTGGATGTGTGTGAAATTTATTATGGATTTTAAAATCCATTCAGCCTAAAACAGAGTACCTCCTGAGCTATAAAATGTTCAGCCTTGTTTGTCCCTTCTAACAACGAATTCAAGCAAAACTCAAAATACAAAACTTGTAAAGGACTCTCTGAAGTTTCCAGGGAGTCTAAGAATGCACAAATCAGAGCTCTATAGCTCTAGATATGGTCAAAACTCAGAGGCTAAAGAATTAACAAAAATAGAGCACAAATTCCACTACCAAAAATCATATCCCAACTAAAACAAAAGCACCAAAAACTTATGAAATGATGTTCTTGAACTTAGAAAGTTGTTAATTCCACCCTAGACTTCAAATTCCTTAGCCAAATCAACTCTCTCTCTCACTAAATCCCTAGCTTCCTTAAGAAAGAAATTTGGGTGAAATTCCCTCCTCATGCAAAGAATGAAAATCACATTTAGGAAGAAGAAGATAAAGGCAAAACTTGTGATATTTTATTGCTAAATATCCACTTTGGTCCTTAATAAAATGCTCTTCTTCCTAACTAGTCCTTAAACTTATATATGCTTCAATCAAGTCCCTCTCTACAATTCTAACACCATCATAAACTTAGTTAAAAACAACTATCTAGTAAGCATAAAGGGTATTTCATACGACACACACATGTGTTAGAGGGGCAGGTGTTACATTAACCCAAATATCTATTTACCCCTTAATGAACTTGGATGATTACTAAATAATCCCCAACTTTCTATTTTGACAAATAACTCCAACTCACCTTACAAATATGCCCCTATCTACTAACATCTACAAATCCACACTTAAATAAAATCCATAATTCTACTCCCCATGACATGTAAATATAATGCATGCACAGTGTATCTAAGATGTGGGTTTTACATAAGGTGTCTTTCTCTTTAATGCTAATTTATCCCTTAAGAAAATAATACTAACTCTCTTAATTAAATATACACAAATATCAACACCAAAATCTCTACACTTCTCACCACCACACTCACATATATATACACTCTCACAAACTCTAGCCAATCAAAATGCACCAAATGGCCTCCTTATTTTCTTCTTTTAATAATTGCACAACTCAATAATTAAATGCATATTCATCATCAATTAACAAATATAATAATACTTAATAAAATAACAAAATATCATCAAAATCTCTACCAAATCCCTTAATGAAATAGAATTAATTTATAATAGCCCAAAACGTATTATTGTGACAATTCACTTCAACTTCCTTTTCAATTTGGTCCTTCTCGACACTTTATCTAGTCTTAAACTTAAATAAAGTCTACTAACTTTTATGCATAAAATACAATATATATGTCATAAATACGTATACTAAAGGAGCAGGTGTTATATCGATAATGTCTGCACTATTTTTCGAGTATACTATACCACTTCACTAGATGTTTAGGTCACCCTCACTTGGATGTGATGCAGTCTTCTTAATGCATCATTTTGGCTTTTTGCTTACAGCCATCTCTACACCCTTTAGTGCTTGATATACGAGTATATTTTTGAGCTATTGGGCTAGGTGTTTTTGATGAGGGGTTTGGCCTGGACGTGTTGTATTCTACTATTATCACCACCACCATCTTTCGGATAGAGATCCGAGACTCCTGAGAGATAGATGCTAGGGAATTGATTATGTACTATTGTATTAATTATTTAAGCATCTAGTACTCTCTTTTATATTTTGATAATGTACATATAAACATACTTTGATGGATGGTTAGCAATTTAGTGCTTGATATTATATATATGTTATTTGGTGTGGTTGCTAAGTAATTATCTTGCCATCTAGAATTGTTGAAATATGGATATATGATAGAAATAATGTTTGATGACAATTAAGAATGTGAGAATGTAAATAAATAAGTAGTGTTATCAAGTTATTCAAATGTGGTGATTTCACGGGTAGAGTTACTAAGTATTGAGGTTCAAATTTGTACAGGTTTCCATTTTACATTTCCATGAATGTATTACTAAATTTAGATCTCTCGATTTGTATTATAAGTGTTTAATTAAGAGTTAACTTAATTATCAGGTTAATTAAGGATATTAGATATAAGATTGTGGGTTAATATATTGTTAAAGGGTAAGGTGTTACATATTGAATGTGAATTGAATATGAGGATTATGTTATGAATGGAATGTGAAGATTATGTTATGAATTGAATGTGAGGATTTTGTTGTGTTTTGCTTGGAAAGGTGTAACCTGATGTTTTGTGACACCAACAACTGAGGTTTGGTGATTGAATATATATTTGTGGTATTTGAATATTGCACAGGTTTGGACACGGCCATGTAGTTTTTAAATTACGGCTGTGTGAAACGCCCGCACATAGGGGTAAAAAATGTGTATGGTGCAAGGAAGAAATGCCTAAAGGGCATGGTGACTTAGCACACCGTGCTGAGTGCAACTCGACATGCCTGGCCTCTGTGCCGACTCAGCACACCGGCATGAGTCGACACCACACAGGCGAGTCAGCACTAGACTCAAGCTCGACTCGGCACCAAAGCCCGAGTCGACACCCGAGTCGGCACCGAAGGCTGCTGTTCTGACTCGACACGCGTTCTTTTTCCAATCAGCTTCTTTGGATTTTCAAGCACCGAATTTGATTCCAATGCACTCCAGTGAGCTTTAAACATGGTGTTAGCTTAATGATGATGCTATTTTTCAAAAAGTTTAATGTGTAGCAAATTATATATATATTTTCCTTAATTAGTTCTTGAGGAGAACTATATGTAAACTTATCTTGATAATTGCTTATTGAGTCGCAAGCTCATTCATTTACAATTATGGTTTTCAGGCTTTGATAGATAGCCTAGCTTGAGGCTTATTGATAGAAAGTTTGAAGTGAGTTTAGTCGTGAGCTTAAGTGGGTCAAAAAGCCAGGCTTGGTGTCGACATCTCTATCCACATGAATATTGATCATTTTGACATTAGGACATTTTGTATTAAATCATGAATCTATTTTGATATAAAGCTATGTATGTATTAACTGTACAATGTATATATAATAAGAGATTTTGTATAAAAATGCATATCTTTTATTAGAAAAATTTTCTTATGCCACGTGGTTGTTTGTTGTTTGGATACTTGTATGTGTTACTTGGAGGGTGTCACATCATCAATCAATCTCTGAATGTATAATTTCTTATTTGATTTAATTTTCCACATTTTATAATTCTGATTCTCATCTCATAATATGAAATGATTAGCACACTTAATTAATGATTTTGTTTTCTGTTTGACATATTTTTGGGTTTTGAATTTGATGGGGAAAATGAGGCATCGCTAGTTGCTCTTTGTATTGCTTCACTTTTGAAGTTCCACGCAGAAATTTCAGAAGCTGCTGTTGCTGTTACAATAAAAAAATGATTCATCATCATCATTTTGTGTGTTCTGATTATTATTATTCCATCTTCGCATTTGTTTATTGAGTTTCAGGCAAGTCAAACTACTTTGGAGGTGTTGAGGACATGTTCTCGCTAGTTTGATTAGGGCAAGGGAATTGCCTTGACTTATGTTGAGGTAGGAAAATAGTGGTAATCACATTTTTTTACAATCATACTGTACTGTGATTGATCATCAATCAATCTCTAGAATCTAGTTTGATTTAATTTTCTGCGTATAATTTCTTGTTTGATTTAATTTTTTACATTTTATGATTTTGATTTACATCTCAAAATCTAAAATGATGTTTTTTTATGAAATGATTAGTGACTTTGTTTTCTTTTTTTCCATAATTTTTAGGTTTTGAATTTGACAGGGAAAACCAACCTCTACGTATTTCTGTAAATAATGTACCTTATCAGTCCTTTTACAGCTTTTCATCACTTCATTTTAATTTGTGTGTGGAATACTGACCATATTCACAGGCTTTATTATGTGGATATATATGTGGTAAGAACACACTACAAGTTGGACCTCATATGTTACCTATCTAGATTGCGTAATACTGTGGAATTCTAATTGTGAAATGTGCAGGCCTATCTGAATCTTTATTATCATCCTGTGCTATTATGACATGTACAGGTACTGAATTTGTTTGGTCAAATAATTGCAATAGGTACTTGTTGTAAGGAAGCATACATATATAAGAAAAACTCAGTACACAACTAAAAAAGACATGACTGCAACCAGATATAAAAGGTTTAGTCCCCTGTACTTGCTATATGAAACATTAAAAATTAACTAAATGTTAAATTGCTCACCAGATATGTTTCATCTAAGATATATTAAGGGGATAACAAATGGCTGATGTTAACTAACTCTGATTCTATAGACAACAAAATTTTCTGTGAAGACTTGATGATGTGGAAAAAGAGCTATAAAGTTATAGCAATTTACAACAGCAAGGAAATCCTGGATATGAAGTAAGCCAGAATTACTTTTTTTATGCATACACGTTGATAAGGAATAGGGATCATACAATTTTCAGGAGGATAGCAGTTATCTTCCATTATTCTTTTGGCATTCAACTGTAATTTGAAGAGTTATGAAACTTTAACATGAAATGGAATTGTCTTGTTCCTTGTTCATGTCTTTGCTCATTTTTTCATATAAAGAGCAATTCTTTCAATGTCAGAGTTGTATGGCTCCATAATTCCACGTACACCACCATCTTCATCAGCCAGCCAGTCCTAGTAAAAATGTTCTTCTTAAGCATACGTTCATTTCACGGCTTTTTGTTTCTTGTTGCTTCTTTTTGTTTCGTGTTATTTCTTTTTGTTGCTTTTCTTATAATTTTTTTATTCCAAATAATAATTATTTAGAATAATTGTTACTTTGGATTACTTTGTTCATGTATCACTCTTTTAGATTTTATTTCTCAATCTATTTTCTTTCACCAACTTATGTTAATCTTTTGTAGGACTTAATACAATTGCCTCTTATATGGGTCCTCTTTTGATTACTAGTTTTGTGAATTTCTTATCTGAGAAATATGAAGATTCAAGCTACCACTACGGGTTGATTCTTGTATGTATCTTCTTTCTGTCAAAGACAATTGAATCAATAACTCAACGATAATGGTATTTTTGTGCACAACGTATAGGCACATGAATAAGGTCAGCTCTTATGGTAATGATATACAAGAAATCTCTGTCAGTAAAATTTGCTGGTACAAGCAGTGGTACAGTTATAAATATGATTAATATAGATGTAGAGAGAATTGGAGAATTCTGCTGGAACATTCATAGGGTATGGTTGCTACCACTTGAGGTATTTTTGGCACTTGTTATTTTGTACAAGAATCTAGGTGCTGCCCCCTCAATTGCTGCTCTTGCTTCCATAATTTTGAGTATAGTGGTCAACACACCATTGGCCAGTAAGCAAGAAGAGCTTCATTCAGAAATCATAGAATGTAACACCCACCCTTTTAGCATACATGATTATGACGTATGTATTTCATTTATTGCATATTAGATAGTAAACTTTATTTAAGTTTGAGATTGGGTGTAAGTTGTAGAGAGGGACTAGATTGTAAGGTAATTTTGGAGTTAATCATCACATTAGAAAGTTTTAGGCTAATGTGAATTTATGCCATTTCATTAAGGAGGCAATAGGTTAATTGTGGTGTTAATTTAGTTATATTTAATTAGAGTATTATTATATTAGTTGTTAAGGGATATATGTGTATTTATGTTTATGGGTGAGCATTTAAGGGAGGAAGACTTTAGGAAGTAAATTTGCAGGCTTGTGATTGGTGGAGTGTTATGTGTGTGAGTGAGTGTAAAGAATGGTAGAGATTTTGAAGAAGAAGAGAAGAGAGATTCTTGATAAATTTTAGAGAGTTTGGGGAGCTTGTTCAAGTGATCAAATCATTGCCTTAGGAAGCATTAGAGGGTCTTTAATCCATAGAAGGCTTAATTGGTAAGCTTTAATTGTGTTTTGATTAATGTTGGTTGAGTTGTGATTATTGTCAATTTTGAATTCTGCCTACTCTATTTTTAGTCTTATTGTTATTGCTCTAACTTGAGCTATAGAGCTCCGATTTGAACAAGGTTGGACTCTCTAGAACCTTTAGAGAGTCCTCTACATTTCTTATGTTTTGAGTTTGGACTGATTTTGTTGTTAAGAGGGGCAATTAGGGTCGGACACTGTATTGCTCACAGTGATGCTTTATTTTGGCCGAATGGATTCTAAAATCCATAATTAATTTTCTACTTATCTGAATTGAGTGATTCTAATTAGAATTGTAAGTAGACTCATAACCCTAGCTTCAGTAGCAATTTGGGGGTTATTGGAGTGCATCTTTAGGTCATTTTGAGTTAGGAGCATTTAGTTGCACCTTATGATGTTTAGGGTGAATTGAATGTTTAATTATTCAAATTGGTATATAATTGTATGTAGGAGTTAGAAGAGATAGAGGAGACCCTACTCAATAGGGGGGAGC
>CATIWO010269352.1:0-10501 GCA_949673435.1 Macaranga tanarius | reverse complement strand
GGTTCGGTTCGGTTTTTAGAGTAAAAAATAGATAAAAACCGAACCGAACCGAAATATAGTATATTCTAAAATTTTATATATTTATAGTTCGGTTTGATTGGTTTATTACTAATATTTTAAATTTTATTAATAATATTAGTTTCTAAATATATAAAACTCTTAATAAAATTATTTACTACCAAAAAATTTCTAAGAAAACGTATTTAAAAATATTTTAGAGAATCGGTTCATTTGATTTTTTAAAGAAATAAATAAATAAAATAAGTATAAAAAATTAACATTAATATATCTTATAAATCTTATTATAATATTGTAAAATTACATAAATAAAATAACTTTAAAAAAGAAAAATAACCGAACCGAAAAAATTCAGTTCGATTCAGTTCGGTTTTAAGATTTTTTATACCGAATCAAACCGAACCGATATAGGTTCGGTTTAATTCGGTTTTAGTCATTTTTGAACCGAACCGCCTTTTGCTCACCCCTACTTGCAAGGAGTGAAGCATACAAAATTTTTGGCATTTGGTGAAAAGGGAATGGGCTTGTAAATTGCAGTCCCTGAGCCACTAGTGGATATATATGTTGATGAATCAATAAATCATTTAGAGGATAGCAACACAAACCCATTTAAAACCTTCAGCAACTAGCTATCTTATAAACTTGTTACTGCTGGCTTCTGCTCAATATGTCATCTGTTGCCTTCTTTCATGTTGCATTTTTTATTTTATTTTTGTCCCAATTCTCTTAAATTTTATATCCTTTTCTTCCATTACTGTATGGTCACATTTATCTTTTAATCCATTGCTCTCTACACATATTTATTGTCACATGTCACATAAAGCTGCTCTCTAGTTGCTCAATCTAATGTTTTATATCTTCTTTCATTGGATCCTCTGCAATTTTGATTTCGGATTTTATGATTCTGTTTGACATCATTTTATTTTGGGTTTGGCAATTGCATTGAAATTGTTATTCGTTTTGATATCTAAGCAAAAGACTTTCACAAAAAAAAAAATAAAAAAAAAGTTTAGTGAGTTTCTTTTTTAATTTTTTATTTTATTCTTCATCATTTGGCAGCTATATGGATTTTGATTATTTTACAATTTTAGCTGGATAAACTCCATAAGAGAAACAAAATTTACATGTTTTTTTTTTTGTCAAATTATTTTTGCATCTGTTTCTATATATATAAAGTTTGAATTCAAAATTTAATTTAAAATATTTAACTTTTTCATCACTTGAAATAATCGGTGTTAATTTTTTTAATGAATTATGAAATATATTTATTTTTAATTATAAGAAATAGGGTATAAGCCAAAATAAATGGGTAACAAATAATTCCAACTGATACAAGTAAAAAAATCATATCACATCTTAAAAGTACAGTAAAATTTTGACAAAATCATATCATTATTTTTAGATAATATGTTTTAACCAGTTCTAAATTGAGACTGCCGTAATAAATTAATAATTAATTCAAATTTATAAAAGAATATATTATACAAAAAGTTCTCAATCTATGGACCATTTGACATGTTGGAAGCAAAACATCCTTCTTTTAGTATAAATGTTATATGTTGATAATTTTATATAATTTTTTTTTCCAATATATATATATATAACACAAAAATAAGAATTTGGAAATTGTAAACTTGAGATGACCTTTGTGGCATTGTGTAGACAGCGTCTTTTGTCACTTGCAAATGAAGCACACTAAAAAGACGGTCCAAAGTATCTGAGATATGCAATAAGTGCAAAATGGGCCTAAGGCTTCAGGATTCAGCTGAAGTCCATAACACTGAGAGCCGAATCCTGACAGGCAGATTGTGTACTCCTGACTAGTGATCAGACCACATCTAATGCTGACAGACAATGAAAGGGTCACAAGATGCAGACCCAGACTTCGGGGTCCTTGCTATAATACAACTCGCTTTTTCTTCAGTTTTCTTCTACATATAAGTTTATTCAAGGCTCAACAACAAGAACAGCCCAGGAACGCATTTGTATGGTAACACAATTCAATACGTACAAGCTTTTATGGCAACCAAATTTATTTTATTTTTGTATAACATAAAAACTGTATATTAAAAAAGAAAAGAGTATCAGAGGTTGAATTTTTGGGTTTATTATGTTAAAAGACGAATATCATAACTAATATATGTTGTTTTAAGTGACGAGAATACATAAATTTTCTTAAATAAAATATCGAACTCGATTGTTTTGTAATGTATGAAAAAATAAGTACAGAAAAGTTTTAACTTCTTTATAAGATCTATTCATTTAAAATTTTAAAATATTTGGAATCTATATGGCTAATGGATACAAAAGCAATTAAATGTCAAAAAAAAAAAAGTGCCGCACTTTTTTGCTTGCTTAAAAAAAATCTTGTTTCATCTAAAAAAAAACTCATTTATTATTTTGAGTAAAAAACTCATTAATTTGAATATAAAACAACGTTAAAATACATTCCTCATGAGCTAGGTTATAGATTAGATTTATTTACTTACATATATTATTAGCTCAAATTGGAAGTCAATTTCCGTTCTATATTTTTTTTCTCATGAATGGAACAGTTATGATATTAATAAACCTTATTATCATATAGTCAAAAAGAAAAAAATCATGCCTAAAAATGAAATCATGATATCAATTTTTTATAATATAATAGTGATCATATAATAAAAGAACATATTAAAATAGATTCTGCCAAAATAAATAAATAAAGCTACAAGTAACTACATATACTAAAATTTCGAGGATTGTAGCCCAAAAATTTTTTGAGGCCTTGTTTAGTTCCAACAAATATTTTCTGGTTTTACATTTTAGATATTTTAAAAGTTTTATTTTTTTTTTCAAATAGAAAAAGTTGGCTGTCTCTGTTGATGTTAATTTGATGTGGTTAAATAATTGGAAATTATAATATCTTATTTTTTAAAAAATATATCATTAATTTAAAATAAAATTGAAAAACTATTTAAATGAATTTTTCACAACTAATTATAAATTGAAAAAAAAATATAAAAAATTATTTTAAAATTTTCTGTTTGGAAATTTTTTTACTACTATATTAAACTCTGTTTTTTGTTTATTTTTCTTAAAATATATTTTTAATAGATAATATTTTCCTCAACTAACAATCCCGTAAAATTTTATAATAGCAATATCAATTCAATAGCAATATCCCTTAAAATTTTATAATTAAAAAGGATATCGTAAAATATTCAATATAAATGAAATTTGTCTATGATTGGCTTAAACTTGTCTATAAAATATCCCCTCCTGGACAGCAAGCATTGTTGCAAAACATTTTGTGGACCGACCAATCACATTCAACAATGGTCCACTTCCAAGATTTGTGGGGGAACTTGCATTTATAATCCATTCATTTCATAGCTCTATTCCCCCCCCCCCCCCCCCCCTCTCTCTAATGGATACACAGTGCATGCCTTCATCTTCTTCCTTGTATCCCAAAAACAACAAAGATACCAATTCACCATGGCCAACAAGCAGTCACCAAATATCAAGAACAAAAATTTGCTTCAATTACAAGAAAATGTTGGGAGTAGCTCTATTGTCAATTTTTTCTCTTTTCTATGTTAATTTTTTTTACTATTACTTCAAACTTGTAATCTTTAGACTCTGAAGATGATTCCAGTACCACTGAGTTAAATGTTGTAAATAGATTAATATTAATGTTACATGTAAGTATTACTATAAGCTTCTCTCTTCTCACAGCTGCAGCAATCATCCTTGTGTCTGCAAATGGCAGCAGAAGTGGCATGGTACTCAAAGACCTTTGGTATCAAAGGCAAGAAAAGTTTCAATGGAATTGACTGATGAGAAGGAGAACAAGCTTGATGTTAAGATTGTAGCTGAGAAGAAAGGAACAATTGTTGGAGCAGTTGCACTTATTATTGGTACAAGTATTGGTTCTGGGATTCTTGCTCTTCCTCAGAAAGCTTCTCCTGCTGTAATTTTTTCTCTCTCTGTTTCTTCATCTATCTTACTCATTTGTGTTGAAGCTTTTCATGAAATGGGAAAGTATGAATTTTAGATTTTTTTTTTTTGTTTACAAAGAAATTGGATTTGCCTATGGTTGCTTCAACACCAATCATTTTCTTGTTCTTTCAGAAATTTTCAGTTGTATTTTTTTTTCTGGTACAATTACCTTTGCTATCAGTAATCACAAGGGCCATGACTAATTCTGTTCGAGTATGGTGGATCCTGTAAGGGGATTAAAGCCCCCAACTGGAACAAAGCTCTCTCAGCACCTGTTTCTCTTTACACAAGGCTTGAATTCACACCTTAAGAAAATCTGAACTTTTTGCCACTTGGTCCCGGTAGTACTTTTTTAAATGTAATAATTTGTAAGTTTAATTAGAGTAATGTATGAGCAACATCGTAATAAAGTACATTAATAACATATGAAATTCGAGAATGCAAAAAGTAATGCAAGTTTTTCTTAATATTTTAACTTCAGCTACATGGGATTTTAAGGCATTGGTTACTTTTTAAATTGCAGGGAATGATTCCAAGTTCATTTACCATTATAATATGTTGGGGTTTTCTCTTACTTGAAGCTCTATTGCTTATTGAAATCAATGTGGGTCTGAGGAGAAAAAAGAGAAAAACACAAGATGAAGGTGAATTAGATGTTTTATCAGTAAGGACTATGGCTCAAGAGACACTAGGAGATTGGGGTGGAAACTTAGCCAGCATCACCTATGTGTTCTTGGGTTACACAAGCATGATTGCTTATTGTTCTAAATCTGGGGAGCTGCTTTTCCATTTGATCAATCTCCCTGAGTCACTCTCAGGCTGCTTGTTCACTGCTCTTTTCACTATGCTAATCTCCGTTGGTGGCACTGCAGCCACTGATCAAGTCAACCAATTGCTCACTGTTGCCATGATAGGTACATATGATTTGTGATAGTTATTTTTATACCACTATATTTCTTCATAGATATAAGAAACTGACAGAATTGGTGAACAGGTTTGCTGATGGCTATTGAGGTTCTATCAGTTGTGTTTGGAGGGTGGTCAGGATTAGGAGGAAGTGGAGACTGGGGAAATGTCCCAGCTACAATTCCTGTAATAATCTTTTCTTTGGTATATCATGATCTTGTTCCAGGTAAATATATATACAGAATTCAAGATTCATAAGTTTTATAAGCTGCAAAATGCCTCATGGTTTATGATGATTGATACTCTTGCAGTTCTTTGTGCTTATCTGGGTTTTGATCTTCCTCGACTAAGAGCATCAGCTCTGCTTGGCAGCCTTGTCCCATTGCTGGCATTGCTTGTTTGGGATGCTATTGCCTTAGGTCTCTCAGCTCAGACTGTCCAAGATGTTGATCCTTTAGAATTGCTGATGAGGTCTGTGATCTTCTTGCCAGTATTTCCTTCAGTTTTCTTTGAGTCCCAATTTAATTTTGACCCTGAAAATCTTGAATCTCAAGTCTATTGTTCTTGGTTCAGTGTGCAATGGAGTGGGATCTCAAACATGGTGGAGGCATTTTCACTTCTGGCAGTAGGAACATCGCTAATTGGCACTCTTTTAAGCTTCTCTGAGTTCTTCAAAGAGCAGCTCAAGAATCTTTCTTGGCATTCATCTGCTATGCAAATATTAAAGGTAGGCACTATCTTCTAGGTAAGATGCAGCATGTCTTTTCTAATAGTTGAACACAATGCAAAACGATTGCAGGAACCAAATGAGTTATTTGGATTGAACAATTGGTGGGGGAGAAATACAATTAACTTCACAGCAATGGCAATGGTTATTGCTCCAACACTGCTTGTCTCAACCACTGTTCCTGACGCCTTCTCTGCTGCTACAGATATTGCTGTAAGTTAACATATCCATGCAGTCATAAATTGAAGTCATCAGAATCAAGTGAAGCACCTTTTAGGACAAGCTGTTTCCACAGATCATCCTATAAAGATTATTTCTTGGCCTATAGATATAAAAATTTCAGTGTTTTCATCTTTTTACAAATTTATTCCAACCTCTAAATTTTATAAAAAATTTAGCGCAATTTACACTTTAATCAAATTTGATAAAAAATGCACATATAGTCAACCTTAAAAGGAGGCCATGTCAGATGTCATATTTGCATTTTTTTTTTTGTAAATTTTGTTCAAATTGCATATTTTATTAAAAGTGCAAATAATTTATCAAATTAGAAGATATTTGTCAAGTTTTAAGAGTTAAAATAAATTAAAAGATATTTATCAAATTTTAAAAGTTAAAATAAATTTACAACAAATTATAAACACTGTAATTTTTGATACCAATGAACCTTATTTCTTTAAAGAATTAATCTAGTTTGCAAAATAATTTTTCTTCTAGTCCAATAAAACTTATATTTAGCGCGCCACCATGAAATTGCCATTGTTTCTAATTTCCAGATAATTGAGTATCTATCTTGTAATGCAAAAAATGACACCTTCCTTTACAAATTTCTGATGTAACAACTATATGAAACATGTAATGTTTAATGTAATTAGCGGCACTATTAATGTGGAACAGGGTGGATACTGCATGACAATACTGTATGGAGTTCTTCCACCAGCTATGGCATGGGCAATGTATGATAAAGAAAAGGAAGGCATTAAAGAAAAAGTATCATGGAGAGCTAAGCCTGCACTTGTTGGAGTAGGCATCTTTGCTTGTGGCATAGTGGTTGAACAAATCTTTCAGGATTTCTCAGCACTACATCTCTAACCATACAAGAAACAACAACCAAAAACTCATTTGACTCCAAATTTATATGTATATATAACTTAGATGTCGTTTTCTTAAATTGAATCAAGAAGTTTATTGTATACAGAAGATGAAGAAAAAGTGACAATTCCTAAGCCATTGTGCAACATCTTGTAATTTTCTAGTAGTGTTAAAATAAAGGGAAAATTATCAGTTTTATTCTAAACTTTAAATTAATTATTAATTAAAGTATTTCAATTATTAATTAAATTATACTTTTAAAATTATTTCAATTTGCTCATTCAATTTTATGAGTTTTGTCAATTCTATCCAATTTTATTGGGTAATTTGCACAGATAGTCCCTAAGTTTTGACCCATATCCCATCACCGTCTTAAACTTTTAATTCGTAACCATAAACTCCCAAAATTTTAATTTAATTGCAATGAAAGTCCTTCCGGTAATTTTTGAACCTAATCACTGATCGACGCACTGACGTGGACTTACTAACATGCCATGTCATCATCCTTCATTCTTTTTGAAAGTTGACTCTTCTCCTTCTTCTTCTTCTTCTTCTTGTTCCGTTCAAGAAAAAGAAGAAAAATCACTGTCCTCCCGAAACCACTGCCGCCACAACCGCCACTCTCACCACTACCCATCATCACCGCTACTACCACCCAAAACCACCATCGGAAAAAATCAGTATAGCTCAAAACCACAACTAGAAAAATCATGTACAGCTTCAAACCACAACCAGAAAAATCACGTACAACTCCAAACCACTACCACCGGAAGTCCATTATCACCCAAAACCTTCACTGCCACCTAAAACCACCACAATCACAACACTGCTGCAACTAAAATTTATCACCACCATTGTTTTCAATAATACCACCACCTTTAAATTAGCACTATAACCACCAATTAACCGTTATAAGAAGACTAGAAACAAATATACAAAAAAAATAAAAAATAAAAATCAACAACAAGATTAAAAAGAAAATAAAGTACATAGCTCAATAGATTTTTGCTTAGAAAATTTAAACTGAACTAGAATTCAGTCAAGAATTTGATATAAATAGCAACTCAATTAAATCCCAATTCAAATAAGAGTTTCATATACAAAGCAAATCAAACAAATCCTAATTCAAATAAGAATTTGATACAAATAAGAACTCAAACAAATCACCCATCATCAGCACTCAACATTACCCAACAACAACACTACCGTCAACAAAATTAATGCCACCACAACTGTAACACCCGCACTAAAGATGTAATGTTCAAGCATTGTACCTTGTATAGTTCGTGGGATCGAGATGTGGATTACGTATAGAATTGAGTGTGAGTATATTAGTGG
Source organism: Macaranga tanarius (assembly GCA_949673435.1). Classification (NCBI taxonomy): domain Eukaryota; kingdom Viridiplantae; phylum Streptophyta; class Magnoliopsida; order Malpighiales; family Euphorbiaceae; genus Macaranga; species Macaranga tanarius. The sequence continues at coordinate 2,439 of CATIWO010269352.1, read as the reverse complement.
AGAGGGGTGTAAATGTCAAGGAAGTAATGGAGTGATTTGTAATAAAAAGAGAGTTGAGGGTTGTTATGTAAAAATCCAAGAAAGAGAGGGAGGTGTAGAGTGGAAAGTGGTAATTTGCCAAAGTGAGATATATATTAGCTTATTATTAATAATAAGAAGATTTGATATTTATTTACAATTTAAGAGATAAGGAAGCATTAATAAAGGAAGATTATAGAAGGGGGTAAGGTGGTGAGTTTTTATTGGTTAAAAAATTTGTGTATATATATATATATATATATATGGTTATTTGATTTGTTATTGATGGTTATTATTATTATGGGATATTATAAAGATAAATATCAATTAAATAGGGAGACTTTAGTGGGCATTTGGTATATTTTTATTGGCCAAGTGTGTATATACATGAATTTAGTTAGGTGTGAGTGTAGTGGAAGCATTGTAACCGAGAAAGAGAAAGAAAAGAGAGGAAAAGAAAAAGAGTGGCTTGGCTTGGGGAAATTGACCATTTGCAAATCTTTTAGCAAGGAGTGTGAAGGCTTTAGGAGGTCTATTAGCTTGTGGAAGCATAATTTTGGTAAGTCTTGCATCTCCTTTGCTTATTTGAGTTGATGTTGTTGATGTTGAAATTCAGGTAGAGTCTTCCCTGCACATCAGTCTATTTATTTTGATCATATCTAGAGTTATAGACCTCTGATTTAAGCATGCATTATTGTTATAGAAATCTTAGAGTGTCCTCTACCACTTTGGTGTTTTGAGGAAATCCAAACTCTGCTGTTAAGGATGACTGACACAGCAAAATATTTTCGTGCTCCAAGCTATCACTTTGTTTTCCTGCGTACCCGATTTCATTCAAAAATCCATAATTAATTTCACACATCTCCAAATTGAGTAATTCTAGTTGAAATTTGAAGTAGACTCATATGTCTGCTTCAGGAATATTTTTATGACTTTTAGAGCTATATGCGAATTATTCGGATTTATTGAACCTAGACTTTGGAGTTTCACTTAGTGGGATTTTGTTGAGTTGAATGCAAGAGTTATGCTTGCTATGTGTATTGATGAATAAATTATGTGTAGGCTTGAATAAGGATATGGGAGCCCAATTTATAATGGAGCCTTATGTGTGGAGGAGTAGAAGACTTGTTGTAAGTAATTATTAATATAATGGTATATATGTTAATTCTCTTGAATATAAAATGGATTGCTATGCATGAAATGAACTAGATTAGGTGATGTGATATGAAAAAATACATGAATGGAGATTATGTTGAATTGTGATTGAGTATGATATTAAATGAGATATGCTAAGTGACATAGGTATGTATATTATAAAAATGTTGATTGGTAATTGAATGTGGTAAGAAAATGGCTTATAAAGATTGTGAAAGTGATAAATGGGGGATTAATTGAATAATAGAATTATGTGCTATGAACAAATGGAGTTAATTGTATGATGTAGTATGGAAATGATATATGTATATATATATTATAAAGATATGTGAAACTGTGATTAAATGTGCTATTAATTGAGAATTGGTTGTTGAAAGGTGAATTATATATGTGTATGTGGCTTGAATGAATGATGTGAGAAAATGCTTACTTTGTTGAAATGTCAATTGATTGGAAATGGTGAAAATGAAGTATGAATATTGAAATGTAAGATTGTAATGAGAATGTAAAATTGTGAAATGTGAGATATCTGATGAAATTATGAAACGAGAATTGAGAATTGAAATGATGATAGATCTGGGATCTCTGTATGAGGAATACTCCCAGATGGTGAGGATATGTGTGATAGTGAGGATGAGCCAAGCGGATAGCCTTCACTGATTGTGAAATCTAGAACTGAGCCGGGCGAATAGTTCTAGTAGTGGTTATATAAGAAAAAGATGAAAATGTGAGATGGGCAAGCTGAGCCTGGTGGATAGCTACCCGAAATTTACAAGTGAGGATGTGAGGTTGTGAGACTGGGACTGAGCTGGGCGAATGGTCCTAGTATGTGACCACTTGTGAGAAATGTATATGTGAGGTTGTTCCGGCCGGACACTAAAAATATAATGTGTGATATAAATGGATGAGTTATGGAAACCAAATTATATGGTGTTGTGAATGAATAAGATTTGGTTTCATGTGAAATGCATAAATGTTACTTTACATAAGTTTTATTCTACAAGCTGTGATATGTGTAAATTAATATACATAAAGAATGCTTTTAAATGAAAGCTGAATCTGGTATATGATTGATTTATATTGGTATAAGTTTGGTATATATTTGGTATATATTTGGTTTGTATTTGGTATATATTTAGTTTATGTTTGGTATATAATTGGTTTATATTTGGTATATACTTGGTATATGTTTGGTATATACTTGGTATATATTTGGTATATGTTGTGATATATGTTTAGCACAATTTCTATAGGGAAGTGGTATAT
>CATIWO010269261.1:0-14629 GCA_949673435.1 Macaranga tanarius | reverse complement strand
AGACAATGACCACAGTAATTTAAAGTATGAAACCAAGTCTTTCTTGTGATGATATCTCCACTAAATTTAAAACCAGGAGAAATCAAGTCGTCTGCATCAGAATAGAGCTTCTTCCTACAAGCAAAATAAAGTAAAAATTTTTAAAAAAAACTAAAAAGACCAAAAAAATAAAAGATACTAAACATTCACCATCACATACTCATTTTTCTTCTTCAAGCCAACTTCGATCCAAAGATCGAATTCAGTCTGCCTGTCAAACCTCAAAGGTTCTAAAATATTCAAACTAAAAGGAATTAAATCATTCGAGACAGAATATTCTTTCTTCTTCTTTGAAACTTTTATAGAAGAGCCAAACTCAGTCACAAAAGGAGATTTCATTAAGTCAGTTGGTTTCACCTCCCTTTCCTTAGGAACAGGCGTAACGAAATCACCTTTATCATCACACACATCAATATCAACCTAAAAAAAGTCATATAAAACTATATCAGAAATCAAAAAGCAATTAAAAAGAAACCAAAATAAAACTAAAAAGCTAAAATAATACAAATAAAAAAAAATCATACAAAAAACCATATTAGAAACCAATAATAAACAAAAAAGCAACAAAAATAAAGCTAAAAAACTAAACTGAAACAAGTCATAATACAATAATCATGTGAAATCGTATCAAAAACCAAAAGGCAACCAAAAAGCAACCAAAAAAATAATAAACTTAAATAATAAAAATAAAAAAACAAAAAAAAAGCAAAGAAAAAACATACAAGTTCACCAGTCATTGCTCCAACAGCTCTAACAACATCGCTGATAACATTAGCAACATCAATTGAAGCATCTTCCATGTTCTTTTCATCATAACATAAAAAAAATAAATTACAAACAAAATCAGAAACCAAAAATAAACCATAAAGCAACCGAAAATAAATTCATAGTAAATAGAACGTATACAAAACAAGAATCACTGACAGTCTTAGCTGCAACCCCAATAAATTTAGTAGCCTCAGGATACTAATCAATCACATTATCAGCTGCCTTCTCCTTCTAACATAAAATAATATAAGAAAAAAATAAAAACAGAACAAAAATAAGATCAGAAACCAAAAGTAAACTAAAAAGCAACAAAATAAAATTACAAAACAATTAAAAAATACCACTTCAGGCACATTTGTAACATCAGCAGCTTCCACAGAATACTCTTCAGCAGCTTCCATAGAAGGCTCAACAGCAGCAGAAGGATCATCATTTTTTATTTCTTCATTTTTTTCAACACCATTAGCAACATCTTTTCCACTTCTATCATCATTTGTTTTGTCTTTATCTTATACCTTAGAAGCAGAACCACCATCAGCACCTCCTTCATCATCATTTTTTTTCTTAAAAATAAAAATAGTTTCTTCATCATCCTCAATTTCTGCACCACCATCTTTTTCCTCATCACCTTCCTCTTCTTCATCAACTTTTGTAATTTCTTTTTTTTTTCCCCTCCCGCATCAACACCTACATCTTCATCCTTAACAAAAAAAAAATTGTATCAAAAATCAAAAATAAACCAAAAAGCAACCAAAAGGAAATCAACAAACTAATCTGATACAAATAAAAAAATAATCCTACAAAAAGCGTATCAGAAACTAAAAATAAACCAAAAAGCAACCAAAAGGAAACCAACAAACTAAAATAATACAAATAAAAAACATAAACAATAATACAGAGCATATCAGAAACCAAAAAGAAACTAATAAACTAAACTAACACAAAATAATATAAACAAATGATACTCAAAATAATATACCATACCTCATCATTATCATCATCAATGGCATGAATTCCAAGTTTGTCAATTATTATCCTTAAACAGACAAAGACGGTATCAAATTTTTTATCAATATTAGCTTTAAAAGCATTCATATCCTCCTTAAAAAAATCCTATTTTTCAGAAATTTTCTTCAACTCACTAAAAACTGCATCAAAATTCTTCGAAAAACTTTCACCAGTCTTCAAAATAGGTGCAGAACTAATAATTTCATCATTTAAATTTTCACCACTCTTTCCTTCAAATTTATCAAAAAGTTCAGTCAAATGCAACTTTTGCTTCTCTTCATCAGTAGGAGAAATATTTTCAGCATCAACTGAAAAATATCAGTAAAAATAAATAACAAAAAAATAAAAAAAACACAAAAATATAAATAAATAAACTAAAATTAAAATTATTACCTTCTTTGAAGACTCGGTGAAAATAACCCTCACAAGCATCTCAAATCCAGGACTAATACTGGATTTCCAATTGAGCAAATGATGAATTTGTCCACCAGTGAATTCATAAATCTTATCCACAATATAAGGACAATATTCATAAAATCATACTTGAAAAGCGTATGGAAAACCATTCAACCTATAAAAAAAACAGTCTTGCTTCTTTTCCTTCCTACTAAATTTTTTCTTCAAAGATTCTTGTGTAAAATCAAAAACATCTATACCCCAACGATATTCATTATAAAAACCACAGTCAACCACATCAAAAGTTCGTCGACTAACCAATCTATCTAAAGGGGAAGAAAACAAAAACAACTCAATGAAATACACCAAAGTAATCTTCAAACAATCGGCATCACAATCCCAACGTTTAGAAATAAAATATTCCTGCACAGATTGCTTGTTTATTTTTTTAAATCCACCAAAATACTTATTAATCAAACTATTTTCTTTGAAAAAAACACTCCTATAATCTCCTGTACAGTTCAGACTAGAAATAAGAGCAAATTCATCAAAACCAAACTTCAATCTCCTACCACACACATCAAACCAACATGAAAACAAATCAGGTTATTTCAACTCTCTCCACAAAATGCAATGTATTAACTAACATTGCACTTCAAATTTTGGTAAATCAAGAAAATACCCAAAACAGGTACCTCAAAATAAATCCAATTGATTATCATTCAACACAGCCTTAATCTGAGCAATAATGTCAAATGACAAGCAACATGCAATCTTGGCCAAAAAATAATCATCAACATCCAAAATAGGCTCCCAATCCTATAAAATAATCAAAAGCAACAACATTCAGAAACCAAAAGTAAACGAAACAGAAACCCTAAAAAAAAAAATTAAAATTACCTTGGAAGCTCCTTCATCCACTGTAAGTTTTAATCTCTTTTTCAATTTCTCCTCACCTAAATCATGTACTTCAGAAGCCCTTTTCTTTCTGGAATCACCAATATTCCTCTTCCGTTCAATATTAGAACCACCATCTTTCTTAACAACTTTTCGCACCTTCTTAGCAACTGACTTCTTTATTATTTTATCAAAGCTAATTTTTTTCCCCTTCAATGGACGTTTCTTAGGGTTTTTACCTTTCTCAGTTAGAGAAGGAGAAGATGTTGAACGGGTCTCTACCATTTAAGTTCAAAAACAAAATGAAAATAAGAAAGCAAAAGGAAAAATGAAGAGATGGAGAAGATAAGAACGGGAAAGATAAGAGCGGTTACACCAAAATGCAAGTTGAAAACCGCTGCCTCAGAGAACGTTTCTGAAACCGCACATAACCAACAGAGAAGAAGGAGCAAGAATTGAAACACGACACGGAAGTAAAAAAAAAAAAGGCATGCGGGTGATATAAAAAAAGTCACGGAGATAATTTATTAAAAGTTAGGGTATTTAAGTTATAAAGATTAAAAAGGAAGGTATTTGTGTATATTTCCCTTAAAAAAAAGTAAGATGAAGTAATAATCTAAAATTGGATCTTAGGATTGACTTATATTATGAGACCGCTGTCGAAGTCATTAACAAATGGACCCAAAACAAATGGATATGTCGAAGTTGTTAACTGAGAAGTCAATTTGTTTATATACATTTGGGCTAAAGTGAATATAGATTTGGGTTAAAGTGAAACAGATCAGGCTAGAAAAAGCCCCAGTGGAAGGAATTATTATTATTATTATTATTTTTGGGGGTAACAGTGGTAGATGTTCAAGCTATTGCTAAGAAGAAATGCCAATCACTACAACAATTATCATTTACAGCTACAAAATAATTTATGACTAAATTTATAAAATTTTATAGCTAAATGTTTTGGTTATGAAATCAAATTCTGTAGTTTGCCCTAAATAGGCTTTAACTTTTATAGCTAATCATCTATGTCTAAATATACATTAAATATTTTAACTATATAACTTTTAATGTATGTAGCTAATGAACTTTTAAATTGTACAATTAGCTATGTAATAATAATCTCTGTGGCTATAAATTATATTTATCTACAATTTTTATATTTGTGGCAAGATTTTATAACTATATGTGTAAATTGTAGTAGTGAAAAAAAGTAGATGCATGTTTGCTTGTTTTTGTGTGTGTGTGTGTGTTTTTTTTTTATTAATTGGGGTAGATGATCTAAATACCGTCCATAAATTGACAGTAACAAAATTCAAACCTTGCACTTTATAATATTTTTAGAGAAAAATGATCGTTAAACCACTTTTCTAAATATGTATTTGAAGGCATTTTAGAATTAGTTATGGGTCTATAACACAAAGCCTGATGTGACAAATTGAGTTTCAAGAGCCAATTTATCAATCACATTTCAAAGCACACCAAAGAGTTTCCAACTGACTGATGGAGTTAAGAATTTTTATTTAAATTAAAATTTTTAGCTTGTATGTTCCGTTCAGTCTATTGTGTTGTGTTCTTGTTCCCTACTTAAAGCGAGCTCCAAGCTTAAGGAAGGGATATGCAGAGCAAGAGCTCTTGAAGTCTACGGGGGCGCACTTCTAAATTCATCAATTTAGGCCTCCCCAGTCCCCACTCTAAAAAAAAAAAAAAATGCACGTGAAAGTTTCCTTTCATAGGACTCGAATCATTCTCTTCATAAAAGCCTAATATTTCTCTCATTAACTATGAGGCTAGAGCCAAATAGTTACTCCAAAAGCAATTATTAATGGAATTTTTGGATAGATATATATATATATATATATAACTTGGAGAGTAGAAAGTCAATAATCGAATCCTTAATTTGATAATGTCTTGAAGAGAGCTAATGTTACTAGACTACTCAATTTTTGGCTATAATCAAATATTTTAACCAAGACCAAATTCATACAAATATAAATAAATCCTATTTTGTCGGTAAATTTCATCATATTTGAGTACCCTATTGATAGGGGTGTGCAAACCTTTTGAGTTGACCGAACTAAAAATTGAACCGATCTAGTTCGGTTTGGTTTAGTTAATTAATTTTATATTTTCGATTTTTTTTTGAATTAAACCGATAGAAATTTTAGTTCAATTTGGTTGAGTTATATGTCTGAAAAATTTGGTTGACTGAAATAACCGAATAAATTGAATTTTTATTTTTTATTTTTGTTTTTAAAAATAGTATAATACTAATAATAATTTAATACAAAATACTAAAATTATTAATATTTCTTAAAAATTTGGTTTGGTTCAATTTATAATATTAAAATTTTGATTTGTTTCGGTAGTTTCAATTCAATTTTTTGGATTAATTTGATTCGAATAATTCAATTTGATAAAAAAAATTTTAAACCCAACTGAAAATAAACATCGATCCCTACTTATGATGAATTCTTTCCCATGCCCATGTATAACAGCCATTTAATTTCATTATAAATTAAACACAGTTATGCTGAACTCTATCATTGCTACCTAGCTAATTGTATATTATAAGAAATTTTATGATGGTGCTAGACCATTTACAATTAAAATATAATATTACGCCAACTAAGAAAATAATGCAAATAAAAAAAAAAAACTTATTTACAACAATTTATTTTTTAAAATAGAATATGAGGGGATTTACTCATGTGTTATTAAGTTTTTAATTTTTATCATTTTAATTACATATTAAATTTTAATTGATTTAGCCTTCTAACAGTACACAATGAGTTGGAAGATTTATCTCGTGATATATTGTGTAAGCAAATCGTGTAATTTCATTTTGTGATGGAGAGGAACAGATCCTTACAGTGAAATGTTTAAATTTTGAGAAAGTGGTGAATCTATATGTTTAAAAATTTGAAACTCCTTAATTAATAAGCTTACAATAAATTTAATTTCTTATGCAAATTCTTAATATTGTCAAGGACAATAATGCAATAATAATAATGAAAATTTTTAAAAATTTCTAGATAGTAGATAAGACATATATAAGTTCGGGTTAAAACTTCTCCTTTCTATTTTCCTAAAAAGAAAACTAGAAATTTTTATGAGTTTTCTTCAAATTTAGAGTTTTAGGCACAAACCTAAGACCATGTCTGCTATAAATTAATGAAGATTTTTACATACAAATTTATAATTAGTGTATATATCATTACAAATAATTAATCAATAATTTGGAGTGTTTTACAATTTAATATTGGATGGTTGACACATATTTAATTGATAATATGTAGATTATAAAGACTTAGTATATTATATAGTTGTTTATAAATATTATCTGACAAATAAATTAGTTAAAATTTATTGTGAATTTTGAATTGAATTTGAGTCTAGTTGAATTGAATTAATTCAAAATGAGTCTCAAAATATTTCTAATATATTTCTATTCCAACTAAACAATAGTTGAACCAAAATAATAAAATTGTAAATAGAAGAGAAGAAACAAGAAAAGGCAAGACATCATTTAAAAGTGATGCATTTTCTATTTATTCATTCTTTGGAAAGATACAAGATTTTCCTTCAACATGGAAATGTAAATTTTTAGCCAAATGTCATTGAAGCATGTCATCGAATCAAACCAGCTGCTATATAGTGATAGAACCTGTTGCTCTTTGTAGCAGGCACGTATATATTTATAGCTGCTAACACTTGTAATTATGGCACTAACAAAACAGAACACCATTTTCACCAACCTATCGATCAAGAAAATCCTTTACAATGTCCATGCTCGGTTTCAGCACCACCTTGTTCCATGCTTCAACTGCCTCTTCTCCATTCTTCTCTACAACACTAGTAGCATCAATCCTGTGAATTTTCCACCCTAGTTCTTTCGTCATCACATTGATCTTTCCCAGTTGCGCATCCACTAATCTGCATGTGTTTTCTTTAATCTTCTCAATAGCCGCATCGAGCAACATTTTCTTGGTACTTTCTTCAGCCATGATTTTCTCTGCATAAAGAAACAAATCCATTTCAGGAACTCCAATAGCTCGCCAGACTCCGCGAGAGTAGTCCGTTCCAGGAGCAACCATTCCTCTTACTTCATCTACAAGACCAGCTTTCACCATTTGATCAACCCTTTTCCGTACATTATCATACAAAACAGGCAAAGCAACATCCATCCAAAGAAAGCAACTCTCATAGCTTTCTTTAAATTTTGTAGATGGGTCCTCTACCAGCGTCTTGATGTAATTGTTCGACCCGCCAACGATGATTGGGACGCGCCCATTGTCTTCTATAATCTGAGTCATGGCCTTGTTCACATGGTCACAAAAGTCTTGTGCGGTGAAATCTGCTTCAGGATCCATGAATCCAAGCAAATGGTGAGGGATGCCTTTGCGATCATTCTCTGCAATTTTGTTGGTTACAATGTCGAGGCCTTTGTAGACCTGAATCTTATCAGAATTGATAATTTCAGCGTCGAAATGGTCGGCTAAGTCGACTGATAGTTTTGATTTTCCTGTGGATGTTGCTCCCAGTATAAACACAGTCTTTTTCTTCAACGTGCTGATTTGAGCTTCACATCCGGCTGTATTTTTGGCTATAAGACTGAAAAGCAACACATTTACATATAAATTGTAAATTCAATAATAAGAAAATTAAATAAAAAATTCTCTATTTTTCAAAATGATAATAATTCTGTTTCCTAAATATTTGTTTTATTAAAGTATAAAAAGAATATATTATGCAATAAGAAATATAAAACACCTAAAATAAATATAATTAGAGTTAATAATATAAATTAAACTGACTAATAACAATAAAATGAAATTTTAATATACAAAATTTTCTGGGTCTAAAATAAAAATAACTGTACATAGATAATAATTAATAACAGTAACGTAGCTACTAAGGGTGTAACTGAGCCGAGCCGCTCGAGTTCGACTCGTTGAAAGCTCGTTCGAGCTCGTATATTGAAGCTCGTTAATTTAATAAACGAGTCCAACTCAAACTATGCAAAACTCGGCTCGTGAAAGTTCGTGAACAAGCTCGAATAAGAGCTCGCGAGTCAGCTCATAATTTTAATGTATTAATAATTTAATTTTAGATAAACAATATATAAATTTTTATTCATTTAAATATTTTAAAAATATATTATTACAAAAAATCATAATTTTATAATAAATTATTAGTAAATAATTTTTTTAAAATTATTTTAATGAATAATTTAAATTTATACATTGTATTTTTAAAAATATTTTTAACTTGTTTAGGCTCATTTAAACTCGTGAACAGCTCGCTAACACTTAGCAGCCTAATTAGCTCGGCTCGAGTTCAGCTCGTTTATAAATACAGCAAACCTGAGCTAGCCAAAGCTCGGCTCGACTCGGCTCGTTTACACCCATACTGAACATTGAAAGTAATTAATGATATAAAAAAAAGCCTAACGTGGTGAATATATATTTACCTGTCTTTGTTTAGCTCAAGATCTAAAGGCCTTTCCAACCTACCAAATATAAGAACCAAGAATTAAAAAAAAAAAGTTACTTATTTAATTGTGAAGAACAATTAATTGATTAATTGTAAAACTAGTTTTTGTGGTCATCAATTGCATAAGGCTTACACAGTCGAATATGAACATCGAATATAATTAGACTTCACAGTCCACTTCTTCATTTTTGCAGGAAGAGGAGAAGGCATTGGCACTCTTGAGGCTATCATTGAAGAAACAGCAAATTCCATGGCTTGAGAGAACAAAATCAGTGCGTACACCAGCTGGCAGAAATTAGAAGAACAATGGTGTGAGGAATATAAGTAAAAATTGCATAACGACTTTTTTTTTTTTCTCTTGTGTTTAAATTTTTTTAAGTGAGTCATTAAATACAATGATCTAACTAGATTCTTTAAAGAAAACAGAAAAAGAAGAAATAAATACGAAAGGTTATAACAAAAATGTAATTGACCTCATTACACAGTTTAACACTTCAAAAAAAAAAATGTTAGAACACAATCTGTACAAAATTTTTCTCACAACAGAAATCAAACATCTGGCATTTGTTTCATCAAAAAGTAAAAAAGAACATAATAATACAACTAATCATTTAAAATTAAAATAAAATGTATGCTGAAAACAGTCATCACCCTTCTCATAAATCTATCCCATCCTTTGTGGTAAATTATGTCTCTTATTTCTAATATTATATACCTTTATTTTATGGAAGAGCAAACAAAAAATATTTAATAAAAAAATGGAAATTATTTATGCAACAGGCAATATATGTTAAAAAATACATTTCTAATATTAAAAAGACAAAAAAATTAAAGGGTATTTTTTTAATGAATTTTTACAATGCAAATATGGTCTAAAAAAACGGACACAAAAACTGAAAGTGAAATATAAGAAGATAGAAATGGAGTGTGAAAAAGAAACCTGGATTAATTTGGACTCTTAAAGAAAATTAAAAGAGAAATGGCTCTGAAGAGACGTGAAGATAGAGTTTTAGTTGGCCCCTTGAAAAGATAACAAGTGTATAGTCAAAAATATATATAGTGCTTTCACAAGGACTTACCACTAATTGTTAAATCTTTATATGGCAAGTGTTTAGGTGATAAACTCATGTACATGCACCACTACATGGTGAAAATCAACAAAAAATTACCAAAAGCTATCTTGTTATGCTAAAAAATCCTAATAAAAATCAGGTGAAGTAAAAAACTTGACAGGATTAGTTAATAAAATCTTACCCTCAAAAAAAAAAAAAAAAAAAAAGCTTAATCAAATTCCAACTTTATTAATTAACCAAAAATTTCTAATCGAATAAAACTTGTATTATAACGTTCATTCTTTAAATTTCTTTTTAATGCTGTCCAAATTTGCTGCACAACATGTTCTTATCATCAAAAAATTGTCTGATATTTGTAAGTGAAAATTTTAATTCTTAGCTAGTATTAATGTGAATATAATGTATCGGGACATTTGGTTATCAAAATTTAATTGTTTAATATGAAGTTACATTTTCAAAAAATGAATATTAAATAATAAATAATTTCAAAGATTTAACGCTATTCATTTTGATTAAATATGAAAATTTCTTTGAAAATATATAATTATTATATTCAAGTTAAAAAAAAAATTACATTCAAGTTAAAAATATGAAAATTTTTAACGTAAACCTAGATACATAATGAATCATTGTATTGCACAATCCGCCACATATGAATGTAGATACATGAAAATCCGATTTAGATAGTAATTTCTGTCAAATATAATGTCTTCTTAATGTTAAACTTTATATGGCAAGTTTTCAGGTTCTATTTCCTAATTTGTTATGCTACAAATTCATAATAATAATTAGGTGAAGTAGATAAAATTGCCAGGTGCAGTTAATAAAATCTAAAGAAAAAATTAATTTTTAAATTCAAACTTGAACATTATGTACATTCATTTGATTTTTTTTTATTTGATAATGTCCAAATTCATTGTAGAAAACAATAATTATCAACAAAAATGCAAAAAAAAAAAAAAAAAAAAAAGGCAATATTTGTAAGTGAAAAATTTTAACTTAAATATGATATACACTAATCTAAGGCCAATCTGTGGATTAAAAGCCAGTGTCCAAATGTGCAAAAATGTCCCATTATGCTGAGATATTTTATCCAATATAATGCATATTTGCCATATATTCTAACAACAATAATCTATGGCTGCATATATAATCTATAGCCACTGGTATAATAACGGTCTTCAACCTTTTTTTTTCTAAAAAAAAAATAAAAGGTTATTAATTTTTTACCTAATAGATTTATGTCCATTGTGTAATATCCTGCCCTAGAGATTAATTGAGTTATAGATAGATTTTGGACTAAATAGCAATAGAAATGAGTTTTGGAGGGTCAATTGAGCTATAAGAGTATTATAGGGGTCTAAATGGATATTTGTAAAAAAAAACTTACCTTCTTCTTCCTTCCACTACAACAATTCTTATCTTTAGCTACGGATCAATTTATGGCTAAATATATAAAATTTCGAAATAAACTCCGTAGCTTGCCGTAGCAAGAAATGACGTGACTAAAAGTTAACTACGGAATTTATTGATTCTGTAGCTATTTTAAATATGTTTAGCTATAGAAATAATACTAATGATGCTAAATTATAAAAATATATATAATTTAAGTTGCTACGAGAATTTGAATACTGTAGCTAAAATTTTTATTGTTAGCCACAAAAATATTATTTTGTAGCAAATATATATATATATATAGCTACATATTTTATTTAATTGTAGCTAAAGAATAAACTTATTAGCTACAAAAACAAATGCCGTATCTATATCAATTTTTTCTATTCATGGCTATAAATATAATTTAATTGCTACACAAATATCTATTTGTAGCTAAAATTTCTAATTAATTTCCACAATTACTTATTTGTGGCAAAAGATTTTAAATTATTTAGCTACGGTATTTTATGATTGTGGCTAAATGATTTTAAATGATTTAGCTACAATATTCTCACTTTGAGGTAATTTTGGCCTTCAAACTATTTGCCACAAATGGTATAAATGTGTAGCTAGATATCTCTTTTTTAGATAGGCATTAAAATTGTCTTAAAAAAATTAATTTACTATTAATATATTTTATAATTAATTGTAATTAATAAATGGTATGAAATTTTTAAAATTTAAATTTAAAGTTTTTTAATGAAGGCCATAACATACAACATAATTAAATATCTAAACTTTCGAACCCACATGAAATAATTAATAAAGAATAAACATAAAAATTTTATTATAATACAAATTATGTACATCATAATTCGATTGCAGTAACTAAATAAATGTTCAATTGTTCTAGAATTCATCTCATATACTAATACATGAATTATTGGTTATTTCAAGAGCTCCCCAAAGGCTGCAAATACTATATATATATATATATATATATATAATCACTGGAAATATAACATCAGAATGATGAGTGCTGACAAATACAAAAGAGCAAGCTAGCATCACCTAAGCTCTACTTGAGCTCTCTCAATTGCTGCTTACCGTGGAGAGGTTTTGTTGCCAATTCCAACTCCACCGTCAACCACTCCTCCCATGGAATCAACCTCAGCATTTACTAGGAAAGCAGATCTGTAACCATATCCATGCATTCCTATCTCAATAGTTACAATCTTTACCTTCCCATCGGTTCAAAACCCTATCAAATTCGTCAACCGCAAATAAGAAAAAAAAAATAGAATAAAGCTATACAATTAAATAATGAGAATATTCTTCCTTAGTAACCGGAAAGTGCAGTACTATAACAACATAAACAAATTCCACTTCAATTGAATGGGCTCACGCAGTTGAAAATCTCACAACAAATTTTTCCATGTACTTGAAAGATGATAGATGCATGAAGCATACAAATGACACTCAGACTAAAACTCTAAGAGCGAGATCACAGGCAAATACATGGGAGATTTACCTAAGGTAGGAAAAGCACTTGCATTTTAGCCACAAAGCACAGCTGCAAGCACAACCATAAAAAATACGAATAATGAAAAACACATATTTTTATTTGCTCACACTTTCATTTAATGCATCTTGGTTATTTGGTGAAGATTGTTGACTTTGTTTCATTAGAATGGTCTTCAACATATCTTCCATTTGCTGTTTCATTTCTTTTAATTTCTCATCCATTTGCTTTTGTATTTCATCAACTCGCTCATTTGCTTCTCTTTTTACTACTTCGGATCATTTGCTTCTAATACTAACATGCATGTGATACCATATGCATCCTTTGCCTTTTTCCTTTTCAAACCCCAATGCTTAGGCATTTTATTTGATATTTTGTATGAAAGAGAAAAAGAAATAAAGAAAAGAAAAGATTTTATTTGCTAGTAGGTTTTTATAATTTTTGTGCTTTGTTTTCTGCAACACCATTATAAACACACTCAAAGAGAAAAAAATAAATAAAAAAAACCTGATTTCTATGCACTGTACAAATTGTTGATGACGATAAGTATTGCACTAGCTTATAGCTATAATAATATTCTCTTTTTATCCATTAAAATAATTCATAGTGTGCATATTTTATTTAGGGTTATTTGCAAAAAAAAAATATGACCTTTAGCGATTTAATCGTATCTTTTTAAACTTGGCAAAATAAAATACCAACTTATAAATCTTGGCAACTCGGAACACCGATAGAAATTTCGGCTGCCACGTCAGATTATAATTACCAGAATTTCAACCGGTGTTTCGAGTTGCCAAGATTTATAAACTGGTGTTTTATTTTGCCAAACTTGAAAAGATGTGATTAAAATGCTAAAATCACGAAAGTCATGATTTTATTTGCAAATAACCCATAAATTAACTTTTAACTTATACAATTTCCAACGATTGTAATTTACATAGCTATAGATTATATTTAACTATAAGTTTCATGTTTCTAATAAATTTTTTATAGCTATATATATAGATTGTTGTAGTGTATAGACATATCATGATGACATATGAAGTTATTAAGGATTAATCAAATGTGAGGGTTTTGAGTAATAAGAATTCACACCAAATGTCTTCTACCATATTCCATCACTTAGCTTATCATTTTTTTTGGGAAAGTAGTTTATCATTATTAACTTCATGTAAATAACTAAATTAGTGTCCTTAAAAAATAGGATTATTTGCAAAAAAAAATATGACCTTTAGTGATTTTAGCGATTTAATCATATCTTTTTAAACTTGGCAAAATAAAACACCAACTTATAAATCTTGGTAACTCGAAACACCGATAGAAATTCCGGTGATAACTTTCTGACGTAGCAGCCGGAATTTCTATCGGTGCTTCGAGTTGCCAAGATTTATAAGCTGGTGTTTTATTTTGCCAAACTTGAAAAGATGTGATTAAAATGCTAAAATTAAGAAAGTCATGATTTTATTTGCAAATAACCCATAAATTAACTTTTAACTTATAAAATTTCCAACGATTGTAATTTACATAGCTATAGAATATATTTAACTATAATTTTCATGTTTGTTATAAATTTTTTATAGCTATATATATAGATTGTTGTAGTGTACACACATATCATGATGACATTGAAGGGAATGGAGATCAAAGCCACCAAATATCCGGAATTTTAAAAAATTTTGAAAGCATGCAACACTTGCATCAAGTTTGAATCCATTCCATGCCACAAGATCTAAATCACATGCAATTTACATAACTAACAAATCATGCATCATGGACAATATTTTAGCAACAATCAAATAGACATGTAATCATATTACAAGTCCTACATACTAAGAGTTGAGTAACACTTACAAAACTCCCAAGTGTGTAGAACGCTCGACAAGCTTTGATTGTTGCGATCCACTAGCTCCGAGCTTCCCTTCCCAAGTGTGAAGCCTCTAGCTCGAGACACACGGATTGCACTTGGTTGATCTTCAAGATGTAACAAGCTCTCCACACAAGCCTCTCTTGAATAAGACCCAAGTGCTTGTGAAACACCTTGATATTACTTGAAACACCT
>CATIWO010269222.1:0-11830 GCA_949673435.1 Macaranga tanarius | reverse complement strand
TTATTATTATTATTATTATTATTATTATTATTATTATTATTATTATTATTATTATTATTATTATTATTATTATTATCAAATATTAATATATTTTGAACTTATTAAATTGATTATACGAGTCATATTGTAAAATCTAATTTATAAGTATGCTCGGATTTGAATTTGAAATTGTGGTATGATTAGTTTAATGGGCAGTGTTTGGTTTGACCATTTAGTGTTGTATTTATATATTGACACAACTTTTTTATAATCCACTGACACGAATTACTGGCCCTACTTAAACTATTGCATCATTAAAATGAATCATTTCAGAAATTGCTAGCTCTGATTTAAATATTTAAAATTGTTAAAAAAATTATTGGAACTATTTTTAGAAAAAAAGTACAAGTTTATTTTTATAAATGAAATTTTATATGAGCCTAATGATTCCTAGCAAAATTACACAAATGGTATCTGAATTTTATTAATTTATTTTAAAATGGTGTTTGAACTCTTTTTATTTAATCAAGTTATTGATGTCAGTACGTTAACTCGACTCCAATTTATTCACCATCCTTTTTCCTTGTTTTGAAAAAATGGAGGAACTATAAAAGGAATACTAGAGTAGTAGTTACAACTCTAGAATTCAACCAAGAGAAAAAATGGAGTCGCCAGTCAGTATCATCTGACAAATTGTCTGGGTAAGGACTAGACAAACTCGATCCTTTACTTGGAACTAAATCTACCTATGGATAAGACATGTAGTTTTGGATGTAATTTCAGTAGGAGAAGACTCATATAACATGAGACATCTCCATTCCACCTGGATGCTAAACATTGTTGTCCCTACTATGTTGATGCAGAGCTTGCTAAAAATGTGTACCAAGATGGACCAATCATTACATGCAAATACAATAATAATATATATATACACAAGTACATAATAACAGTTTATATAAGTTGTATGATCATAGCAATACATAATGTACATGGCAAAGTGTCACTCCTCATCTCAAGTAGCAGAAGATGGACACTAGAAGTTACTCCTCATCTCTCTTAAGTTTATTTTAATAAAATTAAGAATATTTAATATAGCAGGAGCAATGTGTATAAATCTAAATATATATAGAGAAAAGTCAATTTTTACAATTATAACATTTTGTAGAGATAATGTTAATAAATAACTTAGTATATATACTTTACAGATATTTTTATGAGAGTTATACATTTTAATATTCAAAATATGATCACTAAAATGAGAGAATTAACATCAATGCATCGACTCAGCATCGATTTGTTCACTATCCCTTTTTTCTTATTATGAAAAAATAGAGGGACAATGAGAGGAGTATTGGAAGAGTGCCTTGGGACGGCTAAAAAGCACTTACAACCCTAGAACCCATCTAGGAGAAAAGAGGAGTCACCACTCAGTATCACCAGAAAAATTGTCTGATTAGGGACTAGGCAAATTCGATCTCTCACTTGGAACCAAATCCGCCTATGGATAAGGCATTATGGTTTAAATTTGATGTTAGCAGGAGCAGACTTATATTATATAATGCATCTCCATACTGTCTGGATGCCAAGCATTGTTGGCCCTACTATATTGATACATAGTTTATTTGGAATATATACCATGATGAGCTAATCATTGCATGCAAATGTAATCACAATATATCCACATAAGCATACAATAACAAGCTATCTAAAGTGCATGAACATGGCAAAAATGATGTATATAATATAACATGGAATAATACATGACATAATTCAAGTAATACAATATGTGATACATGGAAAAAATGTATGAGCATGGCATAATACAATGAACATAACAGGTATAATATATGGCACCATATATAGCATGATGTGGTCAAGGTGTACAAATAATGACATAGAAATGATTATAGCATCATACATATCCTCCAATAAATGTGGCATAACAAGAATGTAGACAAGAATAAAGACATGATATAAAGCATAACACATCATGGCATTATTTAACATACTATACATGTATGAACATAGTATATATGCAATAAATATATCATGGTAATATAAAACACATTTAAGCATGGAAAATCATGTCATGAATACTATACTAAACATGGCATGACATAATAATATATTAAAACAACATATGGCATGCTATATACATAACATGGTAATACTCGATATAGTATACATATAACATTGTAATATATGACAAACCATTCATGGTAATAAAACATACATACAAGCATAAATAGAGAACATAAAATAGCTATGCAAATTATAAACATGAAATGCATAATCAATAAAGGACATGAAAAGTAGAAACATACATAATGAATACAAGAAATATAAATGGCTAATCCTTTCACCAATACCTCCTTTATTTGCCTTTAATGTAGGGGTCTTTGGAGTTTGAGCCATAGAAAAAGGATTTTATTTGAAAAATGAGCCAAAAAAAAAAGATGTGAAAAATAAAAAGATAAGTTAAAATATGATAGTATGCAAAAAGGTTTTAAAACAAATCATGGAATGTGGCAAATAAAAAATAAAAATGAAGAACAAGAGTTTTTATTTAAAAAAGGCTTTTAAGAAATCATGAACGTATAGATACCTTTATCTTTCCATGGGAAAGATCTTCTCAATCTATCACTTTGAAGCATCAAAATCATATTATGTTCCATTGATGGAATAATTTCATTCAATAAGATATTGCTTTCTTATGTTTAAATTACTAAGTCTCCATGATAACAAGAAAATGATTTTGATTTTGAATAAGGAAAACATGAACTTTTAAAATGATTTATTCCAATAATCAATCAAAAGAATATGATCAACAATCAAGAGTTAAATAACACAACATAATAGTTGTTAAGGAATTTCCACAAATGCATGGTTTGCTATAAGTAATATAGATTCGAGTATGAGTATTGTTCCCACGACGAGATTGATACCAAGCACTAGCCTTAATTTTATCTCCATAAGCTAACAAAATAATAATTATTTGAATGAAATAACAAATTAACAAGCAAGAACAAACATCCTAAATTTGAAAATTTTAATTTAAAATTCAATAATTGGAAACTAAAGCTTGGATTTACTTTACTAGCTATTACTTGGATTACAGGATCAATTCAGAATTTAAATCATTAACTCAGTCAAGAGTAAATCACTCAAATTACTTAAATTCTCTTTCGAAACCATTCAAGCATACCATAGCTAAATACCGCCTATTTTTATGGTCAAGTCAATTAACTAAGGCTCATTAAATTCTTTAGTGATTTATTACTCCCCAAAGGATTCGTCTACTTTCGTGATCAAGGTTCCTAAGTTCTATAAGTCTCTGATCTGATAAATTATGCAACTTTCATTGTCTCTAATCTATCCAAAAATATGCATTCAATCAGGCATAAAATTGAACACAAGATAATTAAGCACAATTTGTAAAATTGACTGAAAGTTAATTCATTGAAAGGAAATTAATATTCCAATAAGTAATAGACTAGCTACACAAATCTAAACCCTAAGAGAAATTAGCCACACATAGTTGTGGTAATAAACAAAAATATAAAATCAAATTCTCATTCTTCGATCTTCGTTAAAAGCTTGCTCTTCATCCCAAGGTATGAATGGAATTGAAAAGAATGAAATTGAGTCAAGTCTCGATCTCTAAAAAGCTTCCTTATTTCCCTTTTATAAGCAAAGTCTCATAGAAAACCTATTTGCACTTGAATTCTCGAAAAGGAAATTTTCTCGGCTCGACATGGCTTCCCTCTGGCCATATCATAAGCCGTGTCACATCCGTAAGTTTACAGCATGGCTTCCATCATGTCGTATCATAAGCCATGTCATGTTTACTTCGAGCCCAATAGGGAACACGGCTTCCAGCACGCCATGAAGCATCCCACGTCTCACCAGACCTTAGCTTTTTAGGATTCCTTTCTAGACTTACCAACAAAAAGGGAAATATTTAATAAAAAACTCTTAACTAATAGAAATTTATAAAAAGACAATGAAATCATAAATAAAGCAATAAATGAAAATAAATCCTAAGTAAACCTAATTTCTACCCAAACATAACTAATTAATCATTCAAAATTTATTAAAATTTAACTAAAAAACATGTGATAAATTACACTCATCAATAGTAGCGTATTATTTACACATAGCATATAGTAATATAAGGATATAAATATAGTAATGTAATATATAATGTAGATATAGTAACATAGGTACAAAAATAAATTGAGATTAAGTTAAAGTGAGCACTAAGAACATAAAACAAGATAGTAAGTGCTTGTAAAGTAAAAGCATGAAAAGTAAAAATTAGATGTTAGTAAGAGTTAGCAAAAATTAGAGGTAATTAGAAGAAGTTAGTAGTAGTTAGTGGCTAGTATCAAGAGCTTAAGATATTGAACAAGATATACAATATGTAATAAAGCAAGAATATTTGAATGGAATGCATGATACATGTAACAAATAATTTTAAGGTGTACATAAATACAAATGATACATGATGCACTTAAAAGTGCATATAAGAATGATGTAAAATTCAGGATACACAGATGAATGATAGTGATGTAAGCCAGGGTGCACACAAAATGACCCTAATTGAATGAAAAATGAAGCATACGAATGGTTATGATATGCATCAAGCACATGGAATGCAAATGAGAATGCAAAAATGTAAGAATTAAGCATTAAACACATATAGATGCAAGAGTTAATAAAACACAAATCGCATATAAAGATCAATATATAAAAATATGTAATAGATGTTTAATCTTCAACCTAAAGCCACTAAGATGCTATAAATTGAAAACCAAAATATAATAAAATCAAAGAACACATAGAAACAAAGTTTAAAAATCAAAGAGTTTCTAAAAGGAAAAAAAGGAAATGATTCAAAACCAGTTATCCTAGGCATTTAAGACCTATATTTATTCAAATCAATAATCATCTCAAAGGTTTCAGAGGTCGCTAAACCCATTTTTGGACTCATTTCGGAAAAATAACTTCAAAATCATTGGAAAGTTGATTGTCTGGCTGGGTTTGCAAGATGAACGACTGACCAAGGCTAAAGCTTTGGCCAACCAAATAAGATGAATGGTCGGCTAAGTAGATGAACAATTGGCTAGTTGTTCATCCTAGGGCCAAATAATGTACCTTTTTTGATAAAATTTCACAAAAATAAGGCTTAATGTGCAAGATTAAGGACCCAAGAAGATTTAAAAGTGCTTTTAAAAGTGATTAGCCTTAAAATTTGTTTAGAAATTCACCAAATAAATAGGGTTAAGGTAAGAAGTGAAATTAAGTTTTGATTTTGTGTGTTTTGGGTTTGATTTGGGTTTAGTTGTGTTTAAGGCTAGTGTTTAAGTAGATTAATATGTTACGATTAAGGTTTTGTTACTAGGATTGAATAAGTTTTTGATGGATTAGGGATTTGGGTCTATTTGAAGAATAGGAAATAGAAAGGTTTGGTTGCATTTTTGTTTATTTTTTCCTCATTTTTGGGAGGATCTTTCTCTTTTTTTTATACATGCACACACTCCCAAAAGTCCTTCAAAATGAAACCTAGGACTCACTATTTATAGAAAAATTTAAGGTTGTTGCGATGATGTAATAAATAACATCATTAAAGGTTAAAAAAGAAATGGTATATTCACATTATTCCTAAAAGTGACATATGGCATGGAATATTACAAAATGAAATATTCCTTACTTAGTTATTAATATAGGAAAATATACTTTATTTTATTAAAGAAAAATGGTGACATGGCAAAGTGTGGGACCCACCTTGATCATTAGAGGTTAAAAGTTGACTTTTTATTAAATGGGACCTATAAGCACACTAAAATTTTAAAAGACAGTTTCAGACTGAAATTTGGTCTTGGGAGCTCTATTTGACATCAAGAAAAGTCGGTTGACTAAGTTTGACATTTTATCCTAGGATTTTTAAAAGCTAAACTAAGGCATGAAGAAAATTAAATAAACTAAAAAACTACTAAAAATTATTCTAAAAGAGCCCTTTTGCAAGACTTGACTTTTTGACTTTACATAAACTACTAAAAAGAATTTTCTCACTCATTCATCAACCAAAACCTCTTTTCCAAAACCATCAAGGTTAGGCAAAGGTTTATTTAGCTTTGGTTAGGTTTTGAAGTGGTTCAAATAAGTATTGAAAGGTTATCGGGCAAAGGTTTAGGATTGGATGGCTTTGAAATGGCTTGGAAATTACTTTTTTGCATCAATCTTTACAATAGTGAGATATTTTTATGCTTTCATCACTGGCTATTAAGGTATTAAAAGTGAGCATCACCAAAATGATATCATCATGCCAATTTTATGCAGAATGTCTATAAGCTCTTTAAGTTTAAAGATCTACCATCAAGCCTTACTATTTAAAAAGTTTTAGAAAATGAAAGTAAAATGAGTTAAAGAAATATACTTAGTGAATGGATGCTATAAATAGAAAATAATTTAGTTAAACCAAGTATAATAAGCTCTTCAAATCATAAAACTGGAACATTTTAAATCAAATTATCTTTCACTTGAAATATCAATTCCATCCTTTCTTTTAATTTGTTTAAAGCTTAATCAGCAATGCATATTCTCTTAAAACATCCATATAAACTCCCTTTTGTATTAACTATCTCTATAATGTGCATTATAAACTAGCAATAACATATAGGCCATCACAAACTCACTCTCTAGACACACTTAAAGGCTAACCTTTTAACTACATTAGTATGGTATAGGCTTTCTTCCTTTGCTATCCTATAATAAAGTGTCTTGTTATTTATTGCACAATAGCAACCATTATAATCTCAAATGTGCATATAACACCTTAGCATATCCACACATATCATATAAAGTGGTAATATATAAAATCAAGTATAATTGCAATTAAATAATTTGTCAAAATATAGCTAACCTATTTATAGTTCATCAAAGCATTCATATTCAAACCATCTCTTATGATAGTTCAAGAAATGAAACTAACAGTGATTTACTTAATTAATTCATGAAATAACTACAATATTCAAAACCACATTGTAAAATAAAACATAGAATAATACAACATTATACTAATCAACTTACAAACCATTTCTCGCATTGTAGTTCCAATCTTAAACAACTAATTTAAGCAATGATAAAAATTGAGATGAAGCAAATCAAAGACATCAATTTAGGTTTATAAAGCAACATCCAAAGCTTTATTTATTTCTATTATAAATAGAGTTTAAAGGGCTTGAATATCTACTCACTAAATAACCTATGTACATATGTATAACCAACTTCATAAGCTGCCTAGTTTGTACTAACCACTTCCTTACCCTCTCCAACACCTAATACATATAACCCTATTTTGAATGTATCAATATAATGAGACTATATATTGCCCTAATCATGTAAAGCCTAAATTATAAGCAAAAATATATAATTCAACTCAATCCAACAAGTTTATCCCTATTACCATGATATAACAAATTTTAGTATTAATTTTGAAAACTTATTGAAAGCTACACAAGAGGTATTTAAGATTCATCTCCTGCCTACTTGTATATATGTATAGAATCGCACACCATAAGTATACAGGTCGTACAAGTAATAAAGTGTACTTAAGTACGAATGTCAATCCCACAGGGATTGGAGAATGTATCACTACTGAATTAGCTTAATGTGCAAGTTTATTTGGACAATTGAATTCAGGTAATTTGTTCAATTTTCAGAATTGAGAAAAGTATTAAATTTTAGAATTCCTAATCCTAATTTTCTTTCTATAATCAAAACTAAAACTCAAATATCAATATTATGGTTAGAAATTTCCCTCCCTAAACTATTTCACATGCACATGGATTATTTGTATACTCATATAGTTATTAATATTATACAAATGAGTACATTTTTTTAAAGATTTTTCTAATGCCTCATGACATGGTGGATTGTTGCCACGTGTATGGAGTTGATTGTGGGCGTCACATTTAGTAGTATAAGAACGGGGATTAAATTTCCTTGGGACATGAAACATGTGCATTCATGGCATATCATGCATAAATCATGAGTTGCATATAGTGATGTACGTTGCATATGTCAGGATGGAAGGACACCAAGCTTAACCCATCGGCCCAACTGAGTTACTAGAGTTACTTTATAGACAAATACATATGCATGTTTTATGTGAATAAATTTCTATTTATAACCCCTCCATAGATGCATATTCTTGTATAGTAGAGTATTAATCATAAAGGGTGAAAGCTATGAATCAAGAACAAGTGGATAGCCTTGTTGATAAAAGATCAAGGTGCAACGGTTTTTATGTGTATTAGTGATTCCATCATATATAGCAGAGAAATGGTTATAGAATAAGGAAAGAATTCTACATTGAATTGATTATATTGATACAAAGAAATTAGTTATGCAATGTCACTGTTTGAGCTAGATATCCTAAGCTGGTAGAAGACAATATCGGAAGGTGAAAATGTACTGATAACTATAGTTAAGATAAACTTTTCTTTTAGAACATTTATTGAGAGATATATATTCAGAGGCATTGTAGACAAAAAGAAGATTGAATTCTTTAAATTAAGGCAAAATAATTTATATGTGGTCATTTATGAGGCATAATATGAGAGATTATTAAAGTATATTTTAAAGAGGTAACAACTGGTGAGTCAAAACGGAAAAGATTGGAGGAAGGGTTGAATTTAGAAATTAAGAAAAGAATGATATCTCATCTTTATAGAGACTCGGTGGAAACTGCATTATATGCTGATAAGGTTATAAGGGGGAAGAAAAACTATATATGTATTTATTAATTTAATTCTAACTAGGGAAGAATTATTTTTGAAAAACTCTAGCTATCAGTGAAGTGATTATAAAGAACGTGATGTGTGATAGTTTAGTCAAGCAATAATGGAAATGAATAACTAGAGATTTAAAAGAATTTGACAGATAAAAAGGGCATTGGTGGATCTATGCATGATACATTTTTTTTAATATAACAATTATGGCATAAGGCATTTAGGTGAATGTCAGGGTCTTAAATCAAGGGAAAATTTAGTTACTATAGAGAAACATATTACTTCATCAAAGAATGCCCAATAAAAAGAGACTATGGAAGATCTTAATTAATTGAACCATGTGTTATAAGAAAGGAAATGTTTTAATTAGTGATAGACTCAATGGAAGCGAAGAGAGTAAGCAAAGGGAAGTTGACACTTCACTAAATTAAACCTATTAGCCAGTTTCATAGGTAGGCCAGAGGATATGCTATCTTATAGCAAGAAGATCTTGCTATATCAAATAAAGATACGGGTACCTTTATTTTAATTGCTATTGATGCATTTATTATGATAATTTTGTTTTATTTTAATTCGTGTGGCTATTTACATAATTTGGTACTATATATATGGTACCAATGGATTGACTGGACTTATATGTGTTTCTATGCTTGCTGGGATATTGAGATATGATGAGAGAATTCTACTTAGGATTAATAATTGGTATAAATTACATATGAACTTAATAGTTGTAGAATTAGAAGGAAGATTAGTATCATTTTGAGAGTAGAGTGGGTATGGAATTGATATAATTATATAACTTATTATGTAAGGTAATAGTTATTCATATTCGGGATTAGAAAAATAATAATAATATAGATAATGAGTAAAAAAGAAACTGCACATATTTGTTGATTCTAGTTACGATTATATTATAGGTGATTTGAACTGAGCAAGAAGCCTATTTAATGGGTGTTGAAGATTTTATAAGAATAGTATCATGGGAGTTGAAAGAGGATAAATTGATGGATTGAATAGCATAATGATGGAATTAATTCCATTTATATTGAATAAGGATGATGAGGGATAATTAAAAATTGATTATGAAGTATTGAACTATATTTTAATGAAGACTAGTTATTTATGTTTATTAAAGTGATGATTTATTTGATTAATGAAGAATGTTACAGTATTTCAGGAAAGGATAGCTTTTAATTTAGATATTGGTAATCATGGATAGCAAGATGTTCTATTACTGTGATGGTATACAAAATTTGGCATAGAGATTATAAATGTTTGATTCGATTATTGGACTTGATTAGTTCGTTAGTTATGATTATGACAGTTATAAATAAGACTTTTAGGCAAAGGACAGAATATATGTGTGATCCAAAAAAAAAAGAATAATAGTCTGTATATTCGAATAATTGTGATCGTATAGGAGGAATTCTTTGACTTATGATTTAGAACTCTTTGTTATTAACTATATTTAAGAATCAAAAGATAGTAATTGTGAGTAAATGATAGAAGTCTGAAACATGTTTTCACTTAGGAACAATTGAGTCAAGGTAACAATAATATCGGGACTTTGAAATTCTTATTATGAATGGTCAACAATGAAAGTAACATGGAAGAGTTGATGTATAGAATCAAAATATCAGTCTTTGAGGAAGTTGTAACCACTAATAGTATTAAAGTAGACTCATAGTTAGTAGGAAAATCAGAGTTATGGATCTTGTATACATGACTCTATAATAAATCAGAGTGTAGATTAAGAATAATATATGATCAATAATGCTTGTGTGATATAGCAAGTGAGTATACTGTGGACTTGGTATTACATGTGTGTTATCATGATAGGGATGCCTATGAATGTTATAAACTCATAACAATAATGATGAAAATGTATGGATTCTATTATTCATTATTTTTGTGTGATTGTGATATAGTAGATGAGTATTTGGAGGAAATATGATGGTATTGGAATTTAGAATGTAAGTGTATATATATTATGAACTTAAGTTTGGTTCATGGGATGTAATAATATTATGTTTGTGGGTAAATGTGGATATGGTGTATGATAGTATGTCCATTGGCTTTATGACCATCGACTATGTGAAATGTTAAGATGTTGATTAGTTAAGTGTCTATCGATAAGGCAAATAATATCAGACAGTGATATTGAGATGTGAAAGTGCAAAAATCTTGCATTTATGTGAATTATTGAGTGATGTTATCCCTATTGTTGAGATGAGTGTATTCAATTGCTTATTGATTATATTTATAATTTTCTATTATGGAATTGATAATTGTGGGAGTTGGTAATGATAAATATTGTGAATATTAAATGATGTGTTGAGATAGATATATTTTGAGCCTCATTTAAGTATAGGAAAGTATGTAATTGTAGTGTAGTGAATAACTGAGCCCAATCGAAATTGTTTATAGAAGTACAGTATTTTTATTACAGGATCGGCCCTACTTTAGTAGGGAGATATCTATATTTTAAGGGAGGTTCTGCCAAATTTTTGATAGATTCCTCGTCAATTATGCTTTTATCGTGAGGTTCTTATGATGAAGTTTAATGTGCAGTGGATGAGTTATAATCTATAGGTCATGTTATGAATGTTGAGAATAGTATGGGTATGCTACAAGTGGATTATTAATTTAATACCATATGAGATTAATTTAGGCATTATGAATGTGAATGTCTATAATGAGTAGTTGAGGCATAAATAGATTTCAAAAGTAAAGGTGAAATGAAGTCATCATTCACCTAAAGAAGCAACATGGTGGGTAGAAAAGCTAATGAAGCCAAAAGTATATCTTTGCTTGATCTAGTTAAATGGTGAGTAGTAAATTTTGAGGATGAAATTTTTATTAGGAAGGAAGAATTATAACACTCGTATCTTTAGATGCACCATTCATACATATTATTTTCATAACATGTGGCGTAGAGTTATAGAGTGCAATTAAGTGGGATATGTGTATTTTGGTGGAGGACTCAATTGTAAGAAAAATTTTGAAGTTATTTGTCAAAATATAAAGTATTAAATTATCGTGTAATAATCCTATTT
>CATIWO010269167.1:0-28487 GCA_949673435.1 Macaranga tanarius | reverse complement strand
TTAAATTTTTAAAATGAGTCAAAAGTTTAATTTTTATTAACATAAAAATAACTTTACAGAATACCATAAAATGATAAAAATCACTAAGAAATAAAACTTTTATTTCAAAAAACCTGAGAAAATTCATTTTGTTGTTAGACATAAACACAAACTGGAAAAAAAATGATTCACTCAAAAAAATTTATTTCACATTATTGAATATCACAGAACGAACATAATCACACAGAGTCACTAACTACAACAACCAGTAAACATATCACAAAATTTTTACCAAATCTGTGCCAAAAAATTAGTTTTCAGTCACTCACGATGAGATCAATTCCAAAATGTGCCAATATCACTAGATCTGGAGCGTAGAGGGGCAGAAATGTTGCAATACATAATGGATCTGGAGCTTAGAAGGCCGAGGGGTCCGCCATCTTCAAAAATGACATAAATAATGGAATTTTGGGAGAGATTAAATGGGTATTTTCAGATTCAGTGTCTACACAGTGCATGCAGATACATAAATAGAAGAATAAAATAAAAAATCAACATGATTTCAATGAATAGTTATGTCTCTCTTTAGGTTTAGCTGTTTAGAAGAATCGTTATTGCAGAAGATTGAAGCGTTATGACTGCTAGAGAGAACAAGGAGACATAATAGAAAGAAGAAGAGGGGTCAGTTAGGTGCTGGCTAGTGGCTGCTGCAGATAGAGAGATCAGAGAAGAAGGATCGAGTCATCGATCGAGAACAAGATGAGAACAAGATCAGAGGAGAGACAAGAGAGTTAGGGTCTACAGAGTGCAGAGAGCAGAGAAGATGGATCGATCGAGAAGACGAGAAGGAAGATAGGGAGATGTGCCATTTAGGATTAAGGGTCTGCAGAGAAGAAGCATCGAGAAGAAGGAAGAGAGAGGGGCGCCGTTTGCAAATGAGTAGAATTAGGTTTAGGTTAGAGAATAATATGTATATGTGTATATATATATATATATATATATATATATATATATATATATATATATATATATATATATATATATATATATATATATATTAAACGGTGCATTTTTGAAGAGCTAATTTCGGAAGTTCAGGCGGGTCGGTTTCATCCGGCTCTCAACCGACCCGCCCTCCTTTATCTGATTATATCATACCCGAATTTACGGACTCGCTTATGAACCTGCTTTAGCCTGATCCGGACCAATATTTCGGCTCGGAAATTTTGGGCCGGACGGGCCTTGCACGTACAGCCCTAGTAATTGATGTAAAATTTATTTATTTATACATTTTTAGATTTCTTTATTAAAAATTTTTATTTTTGGCCGCCACTGAATATCTTTTAGATCAGTGGTAGTTCATCATCATTCTTTTTTATTTTTTTTACTTTTTTCTTTGCATTCAATAAATATAAATTTCTGATTTATTTTTCTTTTTATTGAAATTTTTGAATTTTATTTTATAGAGTTCTTAATACCTTGTATAGAATTTTAGTAGTTATCCTTCATGAATTTTATAATTTTCTCCATTTCAACATTTTTATTGTTATTTTTATAATTAGACTCAATTAAAGATAAAAAATCAATTTATAACTAATCAATATCATGGAGTGGATCATATAAATTGTTTAACGAATCTCAAGTTGCAAATCAAAATATCTCCATCAACACAATTGAAAAATAGCGATAAAAAATTTTACGATTTAAGTGAAAGTTTTATATTGATACTTTTATACTTTTATTTATATTATTTATTCATCAAAATGTATTAATTTTTACTCTTTAATGAATAAATAATTTCTCTTTTCTTAAAATAATATTTTAACATTTTCTACCAAGTTGTAAACTTGCCAAATTTGCCCATAATTTTGCCATTCAAACCGAGATTGAACTTGATGTTTATGGCATGCAGTACTCGCATGGAATTTTGAGATTTTTTTACGAGAGATTATATGATTTAAATGTTAATGGACTGTAATTTTTTATGAGTAATTAATATAAATAGTAAAAGGTGTGAATATATATTATGAAAATCAAAGATTTAATCCTCACTTTTTCTTAATTTTTTGTGTGGTGTTGGAAATTAACCATTTAATTTAGATGCTCAAAAAAAAATATTAATAAACTGTATGTATAATAAAAGGTAGCTTTTTCTGTTTAAATTGATGGATATATGATTTGAATCTTATATCTTAAATTACTATTTAACTATTTCACCGGCTATTAAAGAATACGCCTTTGGAATTTTAGAATTCTTAAACGGTGCACTTAATTCAAGAACACGCACTGAGATTTTAATTTTTAATGTATATAGTTTATAATCGGACAATTTAATTGTCACATGTAGACATGGATAGTAGTAAGAAATGGTGCAAAATCTTATTGATAAGACTTTGAGACCACCGTAAAGAATAAGCATATAAAATATAATCTTACGTTTTGAAAGTAAATTTTTTAATCTAAACTTTTATAAATTTATCAACATAAATTTATATTATTGTCAGATAAAAATTTTAATTTAAATTCAGATTCATTCAAATATAATATTTTATACCATAGTATATACTTATATGTTAATTATTTAAGTTTAATAATATAAAGTGTGATCTATGTGAAACGAACTTCAAAGGTTCTACAAAGTTCTACGTGGCACGAAAAATAAGAATTTGCTTGATATGGAGAAGACAAAGGGTGATGCAACATTAACCACAGTGACTAGCTGATGGATACTGATAATATGGAACCATGTGCTCAGACAGAGACAAATATGTATTATGCAACCTTATCATCTCCTAATATCACATGTTGCTCAAAATTGATTAGGATTCATATCAGTAAGCTTATATTATTCTGCTTTTGTATGAACTCCGGTAGCATATAAAATATTATGTATTAAATGCTGATTTCATAAGTTACTGGTCCAATAATCTGTGATGGGGCTAAATTAGTATGTCTACATGATTCAAAAAGTCCATCCTCAAGCGTTGATTAGCTTCTATATACACAAATTAAATATATAATCCTTGTTCCATACAAAATGGTGTAATTTCGACTATTAATTTTCTAGGAGTAAGATTTGTAAATTTTTTTCATTTATATTTAATATTTCTAATATTTAGTAGTCAATAACTCTGATTATTATGGAATTTAAGATGGATGAACCTATAAGAAATTTAAAAAAAAAAAAAATTTTTTACATAAAATTTAAATTTGAATATCTTATTTAAAAAAATGAACTTTTTATTACTTAAATAATCAAATTTTGATATATAATTTTTTGCAAATAAAAAGATCATATAATATGAATATCGATATATATATAATTTTTTTAATAAGAATGTCATAAAATATTTATAAACTATACAACAAGAGATAGTCTCCCATTTTCAGTTGACTATGGTAGAATTCGAATTCTGTAACTCATGATACTCATAGAGAGGAGTTACCACTTGACTATTTTTTACTGACAATATATGAATTATTTTTAATTACATTACAACTTGTTTAAATCTAATTTTTAAAATTTTAAAATTTCCTTTAATATTGGAATAAGTTTTTTTTTGTACTAAAATTAGAACTATATCCGAGTTATAATTAGTTAATATTAGAATTCGAGTTTATATTAAAACAAATGGCTAAATTCAGAGAATTATATCAAAGCATATTATAACTTATCCTACTTTTTGTCTTAAATTAATAACATCATCCCATCAAACAAACTACATTCTCTAACTTATTGCTACTACTACTTGGACAAGAGTCTCTCGAAGTCTCATCACACACATGCACAAGAAATTTGTGGCTACTGCATGTCTCGTGAACCAACGGGGACCCAACTACACACATTCGCAACAGTTAGTTTTACACCAACAAAGGAACAAACTCAATAGTGATATGGTAAACACAATAAATAAATAAGTAAAAAGGGGCAATATTGAATCCTCTCCTCTTCCTCCTTATCTACTCCTCCATCCCAAATTCACCTTCTCCTTTTGAGCTGTTTGGTAGCGGCAAATTAAACCCACATCACCTCATTTACTTTTTGCTAGTTTGCAGTTCACTGGTTTTTGCATGAGTGACATAAAGAGCCTTCTTGCGTCCAGGCTTCTTTATATATATAACAAAGTTTTATAAGGCTATCATTTGTGCTATTAATAGAGAATAAAATATACAGTGCATATATATATAGCTTAGGCAAATCTTGATATATATACAAAAGCCGACCTATCAATTCTTATTATTGCATAAATCAAGAAAAGCATCAATTCTCAAAAGAAAAAAAGAAAAATGCCTTGGTTTTTCATAGTATTTTTTCTCTTCTCCACATTTAATAACCTTTCAGAAGCTACCCATAACAAGAAACCTCCATCTGCAGTTGTTGTTGGTACCGTCTACTGTGACACATGTTTTCAAGAAGATTACTCAAAGAACGGTCATTTCATTTCAGGTTTGTCTAATTTTAATAATACCCAGTTGGTAATTCCTTTTAGCTTCTTTGATATTCTGCTGCTCGGTTATTTATATTACTTTTTATGTGATTTTGTGGTGCAGGAGCGACTGTTGCAGTTGAATGCAAAGATGAAATTTCAAGACCAAGTTTTCACCAAGAAGTGAAAACAAATGAACATGGAGAATTCAAAGTTCATTTACCATTCTCAGTTGGTAAACATGTAAAAAGAATCAAGAAATGTTCAGTTAAGTTATTAAGCAGCAGTGAGCCATACTGTGCAGTAGCATCAACTGCAACATCATCATCACTACGACTGAAATCAAGAAAGCAAGGAATACACATTTTCACAGCTGGTTTTTTCAGTTTCAAGCCTCAAAAACAACCAAATCTTTGCAACCAAAAACCAAGTATCCAAAATTCTAAAGAACTCAATTCCAAGAAAATCTTATCAACGCCCACTACTACTGGTTTTGTTCCTTCATT
The DNA here is from genome assembly GCA_949673435.1 of Macaranga tanarius. Lineage (NCBI taxonomy): Eukaryota > Viridiplantae > Streptophyta > Magnoliopsida > Malpighiales > Euphorbiaceae > Macaranga > Macaranga tanarius. The sequence goes on along the minus strand of CATIWO010269167.1, from coordinate 23,575 downwards.
TTCACCTCCACTCCAAGATCCAACAATTCCTGATCTGCCTCCTATAAACCAACAATATCTTCCTCCACTTCCATTTCTTCCTCAGCTACCACCATTACCTCAACTTCCTCCTCTTCCACCTCTTCCAATATTACCTCCTTTCCCACCAGTGCCTGAAAAGATCAAGAATCAAGAACACGAAAAAACTGCTCCTGAAAATTTCAAAAAAACACAAGAATCAGGTTCAGGAGAAGAATCCAACTTTTTCCTTCCAACCCCACCAATTTTCCCTCCAAACCCTTTTCAGCCACCATCAATTTTTCCTCCAAACCCTTTTCAGCCACCTCCATTGCTCCCTCCATTTCTTCCTCCAAACCCTCTTCAGCCAGCTCCTCCATCTCCATTGATTCCTTTCCTACCAATTCCAGGCCTAACTCCATCACCACCTCCACCAATCTTTCCTTTTCCTCCTTTCCCTTTCTTACCTTTCCCTCCTTCGACTCCACACATCCCTGGAATCCCCCCGTCATCCACTTCTTCAAGCTCACACAAAAGTTCTCCTTGACTAAAACAACAGTGTCTAGAGCTTCTGGAAGAAATTTTCTCTTCTTCACATATTGTTGTTTTTTCTTTACCTGTTCAACAAGTTGCAGTATGATATAAATATATATATATATAGTGTTGAGGTTGTCAGAATAGTCTTCATGTATTAGGACTTCTGTTTTGATGTCAATAAGAGTGAGAGAGCCAAATTATTACAGTTATAATTAATAAAGAGATAAAAATTATTAATCATTTGTCTGCTGTGTAGATCACTTCTTATACTTATATATTTATATATTTGCATTGCCATGTAAATCCGTTGATAGTCAATTTAATTTGAAATGTTTACCATTTTGGCTTTCTTTTTCTCCTCCATCGAATACATTTGATATTCGGTAACTCCAAGAGCTCTGACTATTTTAATGTTAAAATAAAGCAGATCTCCTAAAAATGTAAAATTCTCTCAATATTTATTTTCATTATATATAAGACTTGAGACTTTATTTAAGAGAATTTAATCTTCTTACCTCTTGGAGTAACAACTGTTGGTTATATTGGCTTTTTTTTAATAGCAATAATTGTGATCAATTTGAAGAACTTCAGTAATTCAATTTGTTTGAATCTGCAATATAAGAAAAATTATATCGAAATTTGAAACTTTTGCAAGCCTTGACAGGGTGGCTTGGAACGAGAATAAAAGTAGAATTCTCACAGGATAGAAGACAGGTGCTGTTAAGCTAAAGTTTGGATATAGCTGACAACAACTCCATTCCTAACATTTGGTTGCAAATATTCTTGTTTCTTCAATTTCAAAATTCTTTTGGTACGTTCTGTCAAAAAAAAAAAAAATTAACTTATTCAAAATTCGAACACTAAATCTATATTTGACGTAACTAATTAGGGGTCTTATAGCACTACTCAAATAGAAAAAGGGCATTTATTCATAAGCTTCAGCTTATTGATACTACACTTTTCTGTATTGTGAGATCTCGGGTTTGATCTCCGAGGAAAATAATTAACCAAAAAGAAAAGTTATCAACTCATAAGAAATGTTCTCACTTAAACGATGTCTTAAGTTCAAGCCGTCATATCAAATTAATTATTGATGCATGTGAAATTACATGTGCTTTCATGGACAAATTTGAAAAATTATAATAATGGCATTTTCATTCGGGCAACTTTGGAGTTTCAGATTTTTACGAATTCAGAGCCCAATTTCATTGGAAACGGGCTAAAGATCAAAACACACTAGCTATGCTTGTGATGTCCGTTGTTTTTCGGCCAAATTCCGTCGTTTAGGCCTCGAAAAATACATTTTGTGTTTTTTTAGACTTTTTCGTAATTTTCTATTTCTATTAGAATTCTGTTTAGGGTTTTCTATTTAAGGGGTTTTTTTTTTATTTTTTTGGAGGACAATTTTTGATGTTTAATTGATTTTTTGGTTATTCCAAAATTCTGTGAATTTTGTTGCCTATTCTCTGAATTTGAGAATTGCAGGTTATAGAAAATTGTTAACTGTTGTTCATGCGCTAATCAACAGTTGATAATATTTATCTTATTCAGACTTCCGCTACGTCAGTTTAGTATCAGAGCTATGCCGCCTAGAAGGCAGCCAACGCAGCCACAACCACAACAGCGTGTAGAGGAGGTTTACGAACGGGATGATCTCTATCGCATTGAGCAACAATTCGAGCAACGGATCGAACAGATGATAGATCAGAAAATGGACACTTTGATGGATCGACTAACTGAGAGGATGAGTGAATTGTTAGTCAATCAAAATAGGAAGAATCCAAATTATGGGAGGATTCCTAATTTTGATGAACGCAGAAATCCTTTTGTGGGAGGGAACAATGATGATGATGAGTACATCGATGATTATGATGATGTGCCTCGTAGGCGTCGTCGACATCATGCAGAAGAGGATGATAGAAGGCGTTGGGAAATAGGTATGAGAACTGAGATACCTGAATTTCATAGTGGTTTACAACCAGAAGAATTTCTTGATTGGTTGGCTACGATAGAAAAGGTTCTAGAATTTAAGGGTGTGCCAAAAAATAAGCGAGTACCCTTAGTTGCAACTAGATTCACAGACCGGGCTATGGCACGATGGCAGTAGGTTAAGTAAACCAGAATCCATTTAGGCAAGTCTAGAATCATGACGTGAGAGAAGATGAAGAAATAGATGCGGGCAGCCTTTCTGCTTTATAATTATTAGTGTTTGTTGTACCAAAAATTATAGAATTTGAGGCAGGAAACTCATTCTGTTGATGAGTACACAACTGAGTTCTACTAATTGATTGCTCGGAATGAGATGCATGAGACAGAAGAGCAATTGGTAGCTCGGTATATTGGGAGCTTAAGGGAACAGATTAAAGAGACAGTCAATATGTTTGATCTATTTTCTATTTCTGCAGCGCACCAGCATGCTTTGCAGCTAGAAAAAAGGCATCCTGGTGGTTATATGCAACTTAGTTATAGGAATACTGGCAGTGGGGGCAATAACACAGGGAATGTGAGTAGGTCAGGATCAGCTCCGAATAGTATGAAAAAGGCTAGTCCAAGTAGTGGCATTAAGTATTTTGCATATGGTGAGATCGGTCACAGACAGGTAGAATGCAAGTGGGCTGGAAAGAAGGTGATGTTTGCTGAGACAGATGAATGCAATAAGGATGAGGATGCCTTGGTGGATGGTGATCCAGAGGTAGTTGATGAGGAGCTTGTAACTGGTGATGTAGGGACTGCCCTGGTAGTTAGGTGATCCTACCTCACTCCGAGGGCTGTTGATGATGATTGGCTGCAAAGTAATATTTTTCAGTCAACTTGTACCATTAAGGAAAAAATATGTAAGTTTGTGATTGATGTTGGCAGTTGTGAGAATTTAATTTCAGGGGAGGCAGTTTAGAAATTAGGAATTATCACTGAAATACATCCAAAACCATATAAGTTGGCATGGTTAAAACAAGGGGGCGAGGTGACAGTATCCAAATATGCCCTAGTGTCATTCTCAATTGGGGCAAAATATAGGGATGAAGTTTAGTGTGATGTTGTGACCATAGATACCTGCCACTTGCTGTTGGGGTGACCTTAGCAGTTTGATAGAGAGGTGACCCATAATGGGAAGACTAACACTTACAGTTTCATATTTGTAGAGGTTAAAATTGTGTTAATACTCAATAAAGAGTATAGGCAGTCTAAGCAGTTAAGAGAAGATAACAAGGGCTATGTGAATTTTTTGACCCTGGCACAATTTGAGGGGGTTGTGTAGGAAACTGAAATTATGTATGGTCCTACTCGAGAAGATGGTAGAAAAAGAGGAGACCATACCTGAGGCAGCTTTACCACTTCTGGAAGAGTTTGCTGATTTGTTTCCAGCAGAATTACCTGACGAGTTATCTATAATGCATGACATTCAACATCAGATTGATTTTGAACCTGGTGCGGCTTTGCCAAATCGACCTCACTATAGGATGAGTCCTAGTGAGCATGAAGAATTGAGGAGGCAAGTGGAGGAGCTGTTGGCGAAAGGGTTTATTTAGGAAAGTCTAAGTCCTTGTGCTGTACCAGCCCTTTTGATGCCAAAGAAGGATGGTTCTTGGCGAATATGCATAGACAGTCGGGCCATTAATAAAATAACTGTCAGGTATCGTTTTCTTATTTCTAGATTGGATGACTTACTTGATCAGCTTAATGGGGCTACGATTTTTACTAAACTAGATTTGAAGAGTGGGTATCATCAAATTCGGATTAGAGCTGGCAGTGAATGGAAAATAGCTTTCAAGATGAGAGATGGCTTGTATGAATGGCTAGTTATGCCATTTGGGCTGTCAAATGCGCTAGCACTTTTATGTGTGCCATGAATAAAGTTTTACGGCCTTTTATTGGTAAGTGCATTATCATGTATTTTGATAATATTTTAGAATACAGTGCTAATCTGGATGAGCATCTTAATCAGTTGTGAGAGGTTCTTAATATGTTGCGTAGGGAGAGGTTCTATGCTGTAGTTAAGAAGTGTGTATTTTTAACTCCTAAGGTGTTATTTCTTAGTTATGCGGTTTCAGGTAAGGGGCTACAGGTGGATGAGTCCAAAGTGGCAGTAGTAAAAAATTAGCCATGACCCAACACCATTACTGAAGTTAGGATTTTCCATGAGTTGGCTGCATTTTATAGGCATTTTATTCCGCATTTTAGTAGCATTATGGCGCCTATTACTGATTATATGAGAAAAGAAGGTAAGTTTGAGTGGACAGATGAGGCTGCAAAGGTGTTTGAATTAATTAAAATACGCCTTACTACAGCTTTAATTTTAGTGCTACTAGATTTTATCAACTTTTTAAGTTGCATTCAGATGCTTCGAAGGTAGGGATTGGGGCAGTTTTGAGTCAGAACAGTAAAACCGGTGGCATACTTTAGTGAGAAATTATCGGGTTCCAGGCTGCGTTATAGCACTTATAATATTGAATTCTATGCTATAGTACAGTCTATTAAGAATTGGCATCACTATCTGTTTCAGAGGGAGTTTATTCTGTACACAGATCATGAGACGTTGAAGCATTTGTACAGGTAGGATAAGGTTTCTGCTAGGCATGCGAGTTGTATTGCTTATTTGTAGAGGTTTACGTTTGTGGTGAAACATAAGTTTGGTGTTACAAATAGGGTGGCTGATGTATTGAGCTGGCATAAGAGTTTGTTGACACAGATGTCCATAGAGGTACCTAGTTTTAAGTCCTTTACTGATTTATTTGAGACTGATCCATATTTTTCTAATATTTTGGCAAGGGTTCGAATGGGAGAAAAAATAGATTTTGTGTTGCATAATGGATTTCTGTTTAAGGAGAATAAGTTATGTGTTCCAGATTGTAGCCTGCGTTTGAAGATAATTAAGGAACTACAAGGTGAGGGACATGTAGGGTGTGACAGAACTTTACAACTAGTTTAGGCTGCTTATTTTTGGCCTACCATTCGCAAAGAGGTGGAGAAATTGGTGCAAAGGTGTCGGGTATGTCAAGTTTCAAAGGGGGCAGCAATAAATGCACGATTATACATGCTATTACCCATTCCTGAGCAGCCTTGGATGGATGTTAGCATGGATTTTGTGCTTGGTTTACCACGCACACAGCGAGGTAATGATTCTATCTTTATTATAGTTGATCAGTTTTTTAAAATGGTACATTTCATTCCATGCAAGAAAATAACAAGTGCAGTTCATGTTGCTCAACTGTTCTTTCAAGAGATTTATAAGTTGCATGGATTGCCTATATCTTTTGTTTCTGATAGAGATACTAGGTTTCTTAGCCATTTTTGGCAAAGTTTATGGAAAATGGTGAGTACCCAGTTGAATTTTAGTAGTGCCAATCATCCACAAATCGATAGGCAAACTGAGGTGGTGAATCATTCTTTGGGCAATATGTTGTGTTATTTAGTTTGTGAGCATGTGAAGGGTTGGGATCAGAAGTTATATCAGGCTGAGTTTGCACATAATCATGTTGTAAATAGGAGTACTGGATTTAGTCTTTTTGTAGTGGTGTATTCTGTTGTGCCAAGAGGACTACTTGATTTGCTGCCTTTGCCGGCTAAAACCAGAATTAATGGAAATGCTAAGAATTTCGTGCAGGGCTTGCTGAAGGTTCATAAGGTTGTCCATGATAATTTAATGAAGGCTACGAGCAAGTATAAACAAGCTGCGAATAAAAAACAAAGGCATGTTGAGTTCGATGTGGGAGATTATGCATGGGCTATTCTTACTAAGGAAAGATTCTCTGCAGGTGATTATAACAAATTATCTGCCAAGAAGATTGGACTAGTAGAGATCGTTGAGAAGATCAATCCTAATGCCTACCGTTTGAAGTTGCCTAGTCACATTCGCAGTGCTGATGTTTTCAATGTTAAGCATTTGATTCCTTATGCAGGCGATTCTTCTGATGATGACAATTCGAGGGCGAATTATGTCCAGCCTAGGGAGAATGATGCAGATGAGATTGCACGTGCTTTCATGGACAAATTTGAAAAATTACGATAATGGCATTTTCGTAATTTCAGAAAACTTTGGAGTTTCGGATTTTTACAAATTCGGAGCCCAATTTCATTGGAAACGGGCCAAGGATCAAAATTCACTAACTATGTTGTGATGTCCATTGTTTTTCGGCCAAATTCCATCGTTTAAGCCTCAAAAAATGCATTTTTGTGTTTTTTTGAACTTTTTCGTAATTTTCTATTTCTATTAGGATCTGTTTAGAGTTTTCTATTTAAGGGGTTTTTTATTTTTTTGGAGGACAATTTTTTGATGTTTAATTGATTTCTTGGTTATTCCAAAATTCTGTGAATTTTGTTGCCTATTCCTGAATTTGAGAATTATAGGTTATAGAAGATTGTTAACTGGTATTCATGTGCAAATCAACAATTGATAATATTTATCTTGTTCAGACTTCCGCTACGTCAGTTATTAGATATTTGTCACTCTTATAATAATGTATGAGTGAAACTAGATTATCGGTAGGCTCAATATAAGCAGTTTAGGGGGGGGAGGGGAAGCATTTAGCCACGAGTCAACTGATAAAAATGATAGGTATTCTCATGAGCAACAACTAATTGACCATTTATCCTTGTCATTTTCACATGATTTTGTACCTTTCCATGCTATTTATAGAGGACAAGCTCTTATAACTTGTAGCTTGCGCTTGTCATTTACAAACTTCTTATTTAGAGAGTAGACAAGCCATTTGTGGAGTCAGCAATTTGCAAGCTGGTCAAATAATCATCTTTCTCCTGTCTTAAATGAGCTTGGGAACTTGCTCCACGGATTTCTGTCAACTTCTATTTGTAATATTATGTAATAATGTCTTCATGTCTAAACTTATGCATTTGTCAACAATGTCTCTATTCCGTTCAATTGACAAATTTTGGTATATAAATAGTTGAAGGACAAAAAAAATTTCAGCACTGCGACACTTTTTGAACAACTACGATGGAGTCTCCAATGAAAAAACTTGCTAGCAATTTCAGTTCTAACTCCTGTATTCTAATGGCAACCCAAATCTTGCTTAAAGAAGCAGAAAAAGGATCAAACTTTGTTTTCTCTCCAATGTCATTTAGTTCTATGTTGAGCCTCATTGCCGTGGGTGCAACAGGTTCTACTTTACAGAAGTTGCTTCATTTTCTAGGACCAGAAAGTGTCGATGAGCTGAATTCTTTGTATTCAGAAATCGCCATTTCATTATTACCTCAGGAAAATGAAAGCCATAGCCTCACAGGAGGTCCAGTTGTGTCGTTTGTTAATGGTGCTTGGTTGGATCAACAATTCAATTTGAAGCCTTCTTTTGAGAGAGTTGTGAAGGATGTTTACCATGCCACAGCCAAACGGGTTGACTTTGCACACGAGGTATTCCTAATCATATTCGCTAATCTAAAAATCATTGCATAATTTTGTAATACTACTATGCATATGTATATGCATAAAAGTGACTATACTTCAACTTGAAACCTTCTTACCGTCTATTTGATATTACTGTGGGAAACTCAACTTTTGAAAATTTGAATTTGAATTTTTTTTTTTTGTCTAAATTATTTGTATTGAGAACTCAATTACTTTTGGAAATTTAAATTTGATTTGTTTTTGTCTAAACCATTGATATCTAAAGCCAAGTGGATTCTAACTAATTTAGTTCAACTTGAGTAGAACTATAAAGACAACAAAAATCTTTTAATAACTAATTTAACACAATTGTATATATCACGACTCAAACCCGAGATATAATTTAAGCGAAATCAACTTCTATCACATGATTCAAGGGTTGTTGATGAATTTGTTTTTTTTTTTTTTTTTGACTATTTTTACTTATTTCCATCTGTTTTTGGATTAAAACACAGTAAATTATATTATTTTTAAAAAATTATATTGCAAAAAGGGGTTATAAAAATTTTTAAAAATATTGCCAACCGCACCACCAAACTCCCCCTTATGCTTTACACTCCTAAAGGGTATGAAGCGACGAATTAGGCTCGGCCTAACAAGTAGTGACTTTGAATCTTTATCTTCATTAATTCATGCTAACAAAACACTACTTATCTTTAATGCTTTTTCCTGAAGGCTAACCGAGTGGTTGCTGAAGTTAACTTGTGGATTGAAAATGCAACCAAAGGACTCATCAAAAACCTCCTGCAACCACAGAGTCTAAGCAGCGACACAGCTCTTGTCCTTGCAAATGCACTCTACTTCAAAGGAGCATGGACTCATAAATTTGATTCATCAAAAACTAAACACAAAAACTTTTACCTTCTTGATGGCCAGACTGTTAAAGTTCCATACATGACTGGCAGAGAATGTGATCAACATTTCTATGGATCCTTTGATGGTTATAAAGTTCTCAGAATGTCGTACGAAAATGGTCAAGACACCAGGCGATTCTCCATGTATTTCTTTCTCCCAAATGCTAGAAGTGGATTGCAAAATCTAGTTGAAAAGTTCAAAACCAATCCCATGATTCTGAACAACCCTGGTTGGCTATATAAGAAAAGGCTCACTCATTTATGGGTCCCAAGATTCAAGTTTTCATTCGAGTTTGAAGCCTTGCAGGCTATGCAAGAGTTGGGTTTGGAGGAGGTTTTCAGCGACCTGGGACAGCTCACAGAGATGGTGGATTCTCCACAACCTCCTGTCATCTCAAAGTTGTTGCACAAGTCATTTATTGAAGTTAATGAAGAAGGAACAGAAGCTGCAGCTTGCACTGCTGCTATGTTCGCAATGAACTGTGCTGGCACCCTGGAATTTCCAACCTTTATTGCTGATCATCCTTTCGTATTCACTATCAAGGAAGAGAATTCTGGGATTGTTTTCTTTGTTGGAGCTGTACTTAACCCTCTCTTGGTTTCTTGAAGTCTGGCCTTTGTCTTTAGATTTTATGCTCTTTTCAATCTTTTCTGAATGTGGCAAAAATAAAATTGTAACAAAGTGCAACGTTTGGTGGCTACTGAAGCAATTTACCCTCGTTTTCTTTTGTTCTTTTCAGTGTTTTCTAGACCTGACAATGTCCTGATGAGATTTATATACACTCATGTTTTATCTTCCGAATGTGCCAACATAAACTTGAGAAGAACAAGAAAAAAAAAATCAAACATTGGAATCTATGTGATAATTTCTGAACATAAAATCCTAGAAGTACAGGAAATTGCGCTAGTGACATAATAATTGGGATATGGAGAGATTCACCATCAATTTCAGCACAAGTTATTGTATAAGCAAAGCAATGTATTCAATAAGCTTCTGCTACAAGAATCTGAAAAGGGTTTGAATTTCGTATTCTCACCTTTAGCATTTCATTCTATGTTGGGCATCATTGCTGCTGGCCCTAAAGGTTCTACTATAAATAAGCTTCTTTCCATTATAGGCCTGACAAGTACCGACCAGCTGAACTCATTAAAAAAAATTTTAAAAAAATATATATGTATATATAAGATATAAAAATATAATCTTTTAAAAGAAACTAACTTAATTAGGAAAATTTAATAATATGAATCTTAGCTTCTTAATTGCCATTCTAGGCCTGATAGACGAGCTGAAATCTTTCAAATATATATATAGAATTAGAAAATAAAAAGTTATAAAAATATAATGTTTTAAAAGAAACTAACTTAATTACACAAAATTTATATTGTAAATCAAGATTTATAATGATAGAACTTTTTTCATTTTTTTTATTGAACAATGTAAGGGAATTTCACCACCTTAATAAAATACATAATATATGTAAAATTAGAAAATTAAAAAAATAAAAATATAATCTTTAAAAAATAAAAAAGATATAAAAATATAATAAAATTTATAATGATAGAACTTTATTTTTTTTATAGAACAACTTAGGAGAACTTTACCACCTATAATGTCGAGAATTCAACCCACGAGCTATAGAGAATTTTTACCACTTGACTACTCAACCTTTGGTGAAAAAGATAAATGTATAAATAATGTCTGAACTTTTTTATTTTTGTTATTTTGATATTTCAACAATTGTTTTTACAATTATGTATTAAACCTATAAAAAATTTCTAAAATTATATATCGAGCATGTTTTATAGGTCAAAGCGCTTATATGTCTTATTGTAAATATTAAATTGACTTAAATGCCATTTCATTATATTAGATTTTATTTTCTTATTTTTCCAATTTAAAAAAAATAATTTTTTCTTTCTCTCGTATATATTAAATTTGAATGAGAAATATACTAAATATTGTTAAAATAAAATAAAATAAAATAATAACATTAAACTATTATCATTGAAATACAAAATAACATAAAAATATTAATTTTACTTTTGAATTTATTTGAAAGACTAAAAAATATAATTTAACTAAAATAAAATACAAATAAAAGTTCATTATTATAATTAAAAATAAAAAATAAAATAATTTAAAATCAATAAAAATTTTAATTTGGCTAAAGTCGTAAATAAAAATTTTAATTTGACTAAAGTCATAAATAAAAATTTTAATTTGACTAAAGGCATAATAAAAAATTAAATTCAAATATTATAATTCATAAAAAAATAAAAATAAAATAATATTTAATTTTTCTAGTTTAGTTTGATAAATAATTTTTTTAAAAAATAATTAGAATAAAAAATAAAATTTAATATAAAAAAGGACATTTAAGTAAATTTATTGTTTAAAATAAAACACTAAAATCTGTTAGAGATATATATAAAACACTAAGCACTTCTGAAATCTACCAAAAAAAAAATCCGCAGCTCCTATTTTCTTGCTTGATCGATTATTCTTGTTGTTATATAGCATAATTTCTCAACACGCCGAAATTGTACTATGAACCCTTTGCAACGAAGAGGCTGCTTGAGATGAGAATCCTCTCTTGGTTTCTTGAAATCTGCCGTTTTTAACTTTTCTGTTGTTTTCAAGTAACTAAAGATAATATCCTATATGTGACAATGTCCTGATGAGATTTGTGCTCATGTTTGCCTTCTAGACATTGTAATCTCCGTTATAGTTTCTTGACATTAAATTATAAAAGAAGTACAGGAAAGTGCACGTGTGACATAATAATTCGGATGCATCACAATGGAGAGCTTGACCATCAATTTCAGCACAAGTTCTTGCATAAGCAATGTATTCAACCTTCTGCAACAAGAATCTGAAAAGGGTTTTAATTTTGTATTCTCACCTTTATCATTTCATTCTATGCTGGGCATCATTGCTGTTGGCTCTAGAGGAACTACGTTAGATAAGCTTCTTGCTATTCTAGGACTGACAAGTATTGACGAGCTGAAATCTTTGGCTTCACATACTGTAACTTCACTATTTCCAGCACCAAATGAAAACAAAAGCAGCGGCAGCCACCTGACAGGAGTTTCTCCTGTTTTATCATTCGTTAACGGCGCTTGGGTTGATCAAAGTTTCTGTTTAAAACCTTGTTTTCAGGAGGTCTTGAAAGATATTTACAATGCTACAGTCAAAGCTGTTGATTTTGTTAAAGAGGTAATTAATTAATGTTTCATCTAGCTTAAGATTCCTGATTTTTGAATTTTGTCCTTGATTTTTTTTTTCAATGTTGTTTCTAAAGGCTGACCAAGTTCAGAATGAAGTTAATTTATGGGTTGAGAGTGCCAGCAACGGCCTCATTCGAAACATTCTCCCACCTGATTCTGTTGACAGTGATACAGCTCTAATACTTGCAAATTCAGTCTACTTCAAAGGAGCATGGAATAGAAAATTCGATGCGTCAAAAACTGAGTACAGAAATTTCCATCTTCTCAATGGCAGGACAGTTCAGGTCCCATTCATGACCAGCAAAAAATTTGAGAAACATCTTTATGGATCATTTGATGGATATGAAGTTCTGAAAATTCCCTACCAAAACACAAAAGACAACAGACAGTTTTCAATGTACTTCTTTCTTCCGAATGCAAGAGATGGTTTTCAGAACCTGATAGAGAAATTCAGAACAAATCCTATGATCCTGAATGACCCTGTCGAGTTAAGAGAAGAAGATCTCTGTCATTTTTGGATTCCCAGGTTCAAGTTTTCATTTGAGTTTGAAGCATCAGAGGCTATAAAAGAGATGGGACTGGAAATGCTTTTTGAGACTGTAGGTGAATTAACTGAGATGGTAGAATCTCCTGAATCTCTGTATGTCTCGAAATTGTTCCACAAATCTTTTATTGAAGTCAATGAGGAAGGAACAGAAGCTGCAGCTAGTACTGCTCCAAGGTTAAGAAAGTTATGTGGCTGGGTGGACCCTCCAACCTTTGTAGCTGATCATCCTTTCATTTTCATAATCAAGGAAGAGAATTCTGGGATATTGCTTTTCGTTGGTGCTGTGATCAACCCTTTCTTGATTTCTTGAATTCTTGGATCAATCTGTTGTGTTTGATCCTTTTATGTAATAGTTATTTGATATATGCCAATAATACAGCTTCATCGCCTCGAAATTATCTGACATTAATTTCTTTCCTTGTTTATTGTCAAGACAAAACAAGTCTCCATCTAAGCCCATAGGCAAAGCAATACAGATGGTAAAATTGCGGCCATTTTAAATTTTGCTTTGTAATTATCTGCTTTGTGCTATTCTATAAATGAGGTCATATGTGCTTGTTTTTGTCAAGTTGCTTTGTTACTACGGACAACAGAAAGCACAACTACGCCGGCAACATTCTTGAGATAACCAAGACAATACTTCTTAGCATTTATAATCATCATTATAATGTGATAGATGTTAGTAGAGTAAAGAAATTGCTAAGTAGTATTTTTTGGTGTTACAATGGAGTCTGCAGCACAGACATTCACTAGCCAGTTCAACATTGGTTTCTGCTCAGATGTAGCAATCCATATTTTGCTAAAAGAAGTAGAGAAGGGATCAAATTATGTGTTTTCTCCTTTGTCATTACAATCCATGCTGAGCCTAATTGCTGTGGGCTCAAAAGGGTTTACACTGGAGCAGCTTCTATCATTTCTTGGATCAAAAAGTGTTTCTTAGCTGAATTCTTTGGCTTTGCAGATTGTCACTTCAGTATTATTACCAGCAAATGAATGTCAGGATCTCACACATGGTCCGATTGTGGCGTTCACTAATGGTGCATGGGTAGATCAAAGGTTTAGTTTGAAGCCTTCTTTTGAAGAAATATTGAAAGATGTTTACCATGCCACAGCAAAACAAGCTGACTTTGCAAATAAGGTAATGCTCAATTCCATGGAAGAATTTGTATCTGATCATGCAATTATAATATATGCTTCTTATAGTCCTACCAGAGTTTAACTAGATTAGTCAGTGCTCAATGAGTTATGGATACTAGTGGTTTAGATCAAATATATATATATATACACACAGTTCTTCTCTAGACATGACAGATTGCAACTTTTTTATGTTTTTCATTGAAGGTTGATGAAGTGATAAATGAAATTAACTCATGGGTAGAGAACGCAACAAAAGGACTAATCGGGAACCTGCTGCCACAAGAGTCTCTAGACACCGACACAACTCTAGTCCTTGCAAACTCACTCTACTTCAATGGAGCATGGGATCGACAATTCGATGTATCAAGAACTTGTTAGGAAATTTGGGATTGCGGAAGCGTAAAAAGATCAGAAATTATTTGAGATAATAAACAAATATAACACCAAAAATAGAGAAAAATACAAAACGCACAGGAATTAACGTGGTTCGGTGTAAGCCTACTCCACGGACGAAGAAGAAACAAATTCACTAATCAAAACAAAGATACAAGAAAATAGAATGGAGATAAACACTCAACCTTTAGCTCCAATTATACCCCAATCAAGCTCTATACTTGGCACACGTGCAGAACACAAGGCATTCACAGTGTCTCTACATCTTGACACTCTCTTCGACACACACTAACACATATACATGTAGCCCTATTTATAGAGGATATAAATCCAAAATTCAACTTCATCAAAGATTCTCTTCAATATAGGAACCTCTTCAAAATAGGTGATAAGTGATAAGAATTTAATTCCAAATAAGAGTTTAATTCCTAAATAAGAGTCCAATCCTATTGGGGTAGGATTTCCTTGACTTGGCCACCAATTATATGTCAAAACATCAATTTTGTGCGCTACACGGCCATGTTTCAACCCGTGTTCAATTCTGGAAAAAACGGCAGATTCCAACACGGCCAATAACACACCCGTGTATCTGTCCGTGTTCACAACACACCCTGAAATACGCCCGTGTTGCTGCCCATGTCTGCCTCCAATATGTAAAACATGACCAAACTCGTCCAAAATGCTTAAATAATGATGCCATAGGCTAAATTCAAGTCACATGTTAACATAACTAAACATAAAGAATTCTACCTTCTCAATGGACAGATAGTTCAAGTTCCTTTCATGACTAGCAAGCCACGTGAAAGACATCTTTATAGATCCTTTGATGGCTACAAGGTTCTTAAACTGCCTTACCAAAATGGTCAAGACACTAGACAATTTTCCATGTATTTATTTCTTCCAAATGCAAAAGATGGCCTGCACAACTTAATACAAGTTTTCAAATCCAATACTGAATTGTATAACATGCGATTTGAGTTACACAAAGAAGATCTTCCTGAGCTTTGGATTCCAAGATTCAAGTTTTCATTTAAGATAGAGGCCTCAAATACCCTGAAGGAACTTGGACTTGAGCTACCTTTTAAAATGGGAGAATTTGCAGAGATGGTTGATTCTCCAGAGCCACTTGTACTGTCAAAGATGTTCCATGAGTCCAGAATTGAAGTAAATGAACAAGGAGCAGAAGCTGCAGCTAGCACTGCTCAATTTTTATTGCGGCGCCGTCGCAGGTTGAAGCTACCAAGCTTTGTAGCTGAGCACCCTTTCTTGTTTATGATCAAAGAGGAAAAGTCTAGTGTTGTTTTTTTCATTGGAGCTGTGCTCAACCCTTTCTTGGTTTCTTGAAAATGTATCAAAGGGGCTAATGCTTGATAAATTATGTACTCAAATTTATTCATATACTTTAGAGTTTCTTGAATTAAAGGAGCAATTATATTCTAATGTATTCAAATTTGTGATGTTTTATTCCGTATGTTCATAATTTTTTATTATACTGAAACTCAAACTCAAAACTCACTAAATCTTAAAGAACTTTATATTGAAACTCGAACTCTCATAAAATCTATCTTAGAGAACGTGGCCTCATTGGCAATTTTCAGATAGTTTTGAAATAGCATCAACCAAACCATACAAAAAAAAATGTCGAGAACAGACAGAATATTATAAATGGCCAATGTCTTTACTTTAAATGATATCAAAACCAAGCCTTCTTGTTATTGGAGTTATCCAAATCTAGCTTTATTAAATACTAACTATAATTGAGTACCCTAAAAATCCACCATATAGATGCTTAAACATTAAGTGGACTTCTAATTTAGGATCAGTTTGACACAGCTTTTTTGAAAAATAATTTTTGAATTTCAATTGTTTTTAAAAAATTTACCTTCATTTTTTCCAAAATTAAGTTGATCCAAAACATAATTTTGGGAAAAAGAAAGTTACTAAAAATTTTTAAGAAATCAAAAATTAATTTTTTAAAAATAAGCTGTGACAAAGTGAGCCTTACAATAATTTTAGTTTAATTTGCTACTTGTTATTATTGTGAAGACCAAGCAACTCTTGTGAATCCCTTCTCAAATGTTGGAATTGACTGTGATGGAACTGTGGTGCCCAACAACAATGGTCCTGAAACTTTTCCACACCTACTGAAGGAAAATTGTTTATATTTCTGGGTGCTGGAGGGCTTCTAGAAGTTCTTCTTCTAAAACTCCGTCGATATTTCTGAAATTAATTCAAAAAAAATTTGATATAAGAATAGCAACATGTTTCAGTAAAATTGTGCATTTTATTGTTAACTAATAGATTTACATAATTTTTTTTATATGAAAATTAAAAAGTTGGCGATTTTGAAGAAAAAAATAAAGCAAACCTGACAATTTTAATAATATCTATGATTGAATTCATAAATAATACTTATCAACATGTTCAAAATTACAATAACTTTTAATTACCTGCAAATGACTCCTTATTTGATCAATTGTGAGGTCTTCCACATTCATTTTTTCTTGAATATGCCTTGGTCTTGCCACTAATTAAAAAAAATAAAAAATAAAAAAGAATTATATATCAAAAAATTGAACAAAAAAAGAGACCTAAAATATATTGAAATGCATGGTTTTTTTAAATCAAGCTATAGTTATTAATTAACACTAACCCTCGGGACCTCCAAGCTCTTGTATGACCTGCACAAACTTAGCATGAAGTTTTGGTGTCCAACGCATTCTGTAACTTTTAATTAGAAGCTCTGAAATTGGCTTAGATTGCATATTCTCCAGTGGGTTATCATTGAGCCTGTTGCTCAAGTTGCAATAATCCAAAAATTTTGCAGGTTCCTGATGATAAGAGCTTTTCGAATTTCTCATCAGATTTTTGATGATTGAAAACAATTTTGATGCCAAAATTGGATTTGGTCCTCGCGTATATTCCCATGACTGAAAATAATTCGCAAACAATTACATCATTTTATTTCACTATATTATAGAAGTTACGAGAAAAAGTATATCTTTTTATTTGTGTGCGCACGTACGTGCATTTAATATTGCATACCTGAATTGTATAAGAGTCATGTGGTGCTAGTATTTTTGCATAGCCACCATGACTAAGCTCATAAAGATTAGTAGAAGAAGAGCTCATAAAGGGATTTTTCTCTTCCATACAATTATTTATAAAGAGTTTTCTTTTCGTTGATTCATAGCTTGCTCTCTTTATTGATAAAAACTCCATTAGACAACTTTCTCTTGACACTGCAAATGTTGCATCATTTCTTACGTTCATGACCTCCTCCTTCAATATTTCAATGGCTGTGGTCAAATAAAATTAAAATAATAATAATAATAATAATATATAGTTAGAAATATGAAGTAAAAAATTAACCAGGAAAAGAAAAATAAAAGAAATAAATTGTATAGGATACTTGGAACAAAAATTTAGCTAGAAATTAAGAAGCAAACCATCCAAAAGAAGCAACATGCATTGAGGAATTTGGTGCTTAAAGGCCTCAACTTGAGACAATTCTTCTTGATGCTTTTGAAGATAGTCATTCAACCACATCAGCCTATCTGAGAAATTGTCAATCTTCGATAGATCTTT
This sequence comes from Macaranga tanarius, assembly GCA_949673435.1. Taxonomy (NCBI): domain Eukaryota; kingdom Viridiplantae; phylum Streptophyta; class Magnoliopsida; order Malpighiales; family Euphorbiaceae; genus Macaranga; species Macaranga tanarius. The sequence continues at coordinate 5,895 of CATIWO010269167.1, read as the reverse complement.
CAATAGGTTGGCAATGGTTTGTGGGACATAAGATGGTTTAAGGCTCAAATTCAAGTCAAGAAAAGTAGAACCCATTTTTTCTCTTTCGTATTTCAAAGTCCTATGTTCTTTGTGTCTGAAAATATGTGAATAGAGTTGGAGACTATTGCGTCACTTTATATAGAGTGCAAGAGAGGTGAAAATATAGAATCTATTAATTGGACCCAAAAGAAGAGATGCATTTACAATTTCTTTTTTCTTTAATTTCCTTTATTTGGATCGATGAATCCTTAATTTTCCTTGTTCTATATTTAGATAGCTGAGGTACTAATAAATGTTAGCAATAGATTGGATAATTTGAATCGGTAATTATGTGCATATGCACTTGACGGTATCCTTTGACGCTTAAACTATTTTGTGTGAAAAATACTGTATTCAATAAAAAAAAAAAATTGTTAAAAAGATTTCAAGTATGTACAATTTAGATATATTGAAAAGCATAATATTGTCAGTATGAAAGTAATCAAATGGTATCTCATCTCCAAAAGTATTTAGAGGTGCGGGATTCAAATTCTGCCGTTTTCAATTTAAAAAAGGATCACAAGCAGAGAAGTTGTAAGTGCACTGAAACAAAATCAAATTTCTTAATGGAGAAGGTCAAAATTGGGTTTATCATAATTGTAAAGGCAAAGAACCAACAAATTGCTTCAGGGAAATTGAGCCAAGTATTGTATGTCCTTTGTGTGAAGACCTAAAAATTTGTCTTGTTAAGAGCTTTTCAGTGGCCCTCTCCATTCTTATCTTTACACAAGAAATTTCAGATTTTCCTCTTAAGAAACTATAGGTTTGTTCAGATTCTCTACTGAACTAACGTTAACAAATGTTCTTCAAAGTTCAAAGAATTTTTTTCATTTTACTAATATTAGAGAAATTGTGTCAGTAATGCCATTAATTGAAGGTTAAGTAATTGCAAAAACAGGCACATAGTAAATTTTTTGTCTCTAATTAAGTATATACATGCAGTACACAGTTTTTATTTTTACTTTATTGCATTGGTAACTGATAGACTCAGCATTTGTATTTTATTATTAAAAAAAAAAAAAGACCTTGGAGAAATTTTATATTTTTTTTAAATAAATTAACTCTAATTAAAATTATGAATCTTAATCTCATGAGATCTGTCAATAGGAGAACATACCAGCACTTCTCATTATTTATTTTTTTATTATAATTTTATTTAACAACTAAATTTTAGAAAATATCAAAATTGGAATGATATAATTTTTTTGATTTATCATAAAGCCTCTATAATAAAAATTTAATTCAACTATTGATTTTATAAAGAATGTTAAGTATTATTGCACACACATAAAAATAAGATTGAAAACCTTTTCAATTCCTACTCCCTAAGCAATTCTTTTCTGGTTGTGGCAAAAATAAAATTTAGGTAACTAAAGATACGTGACAATGTACCCCGATGAGATTTATGCTCATGTCTGTCATCTAGACATTGTAATATCCGTTATAGTTTCTGAACATAAAATCATAAAAGAAGTACAGGAAGTTGCACTTGTGACATAATAATTCGGATACATCAAAATGGAGAGATTGACCATCAATTTCAGCACAAGTTCTTGCATAAGCAATGTATTCAACCTTCTGCAACAAGAATCTGAAAAGGGTTTTAATTTTGTATTCTCACCTTTATCATTTCATTCTATGTTAGGCATCATTTCATTCTATGTTAGGCATCATTGCTATTGGCTCTAGAGGAACTACTTTAGATAAGCTTCTTGCTATTCTAGGACTGACAAGTATTGACGAGCTGAAATCTTTGGCTTCACATACTGTAACTTCACTATTTCCAGCACCAAATGAAAACAACAGCAGCAGCAGCAACCTGACAGGAGTTTCTCCTGTTTTATCATTCGTTAACGGCGCTTGGGTTGATCAAAGTTTCTGTTTGAAACCTTGTTTTCAGGAGGTTCTGAAAGATAATTACAGTGCTACAGTCAAAGCTGTTGATTTTGTTAAAGAGGTAATTAATTAATGTTTCATCTAGCTTAAGATTCCTGAGTTTTCAATTTTGTTCTTGATTTTTTTTTTTCAATGTTGTTTCTGTTTAATGTTGTTTCTAAAGGCTGACCAAGTTCAGAATGAAGTTAATTTATGGGCTGAGAGTGCGAGCAACGGCCTCATTCAAAACATTTTCCCACCTGACTCTGTCGACAGTGATACAGCTCTAATACTTGCAAATGCAGTCTATTTCAAAGCAGCATGGAATAGAAAATTCGACTCATCAAAAACTGAGTGCAGAAATTTCCATCTTCTCAGTGGCAGGACTGTTCAGGTCCCACTCATGACCAGCAAGAAATTTGAGAAACATCTTTATGGATCATTTGATGGATATGAAGTTCTCAAAATTCCTTACCAAAACACACAAGACAACAGACAGTTTTCGATGTACTCCTTCTTCCGAATGCAAGAGATGGTTTTCAGAACCTGATGGAGATGTTCAGAACAAATCCTATGAACCTGAATGACCCTGTCGAGTTAAGAGAAGAAGAGCTCTGTCATTTTTGGATTCCAAGGTTCAAGTTTTCATTTGAGTTTGAAGCATCAGAGTCTATAAAAGAGATGGGACTGGAAATGCTTTTGAGACTGTAGGTGAATTAACTGAGATGGTAGAATCTCCTGAATCTCTGTATTTCTCGAAATTGTTCCACAAATCTTTTATTGAAGTCAATGAGGAAGGAACAGAAGCTGCAGCTAGTACTGCTCCAAGGTTAAGAAAGTCATGTGGCTGGGTGGACCCTCCAACCTTTGTAGCTGATCATCCTTTCATTTTCATAATCAAGGAAGAGAATTCTGGGATATTGCTTTTCACTGGTGCTGTGATCAACCCTATCTTGATTTCTTGAATTCTTGGATCAATCTATTGTGTTTGATCCTGTTATGTAATATTTATTTGATATATGCCAATCGTACAGATTCATGGCCTCGAAATTATCAGACATTAATTTTTAAATCCTGTTGATAAAAATTTGGGCATCTACAACACTACTCTTGTAATTATCAGGCATTCAATTATTGTCAAGACAAAACAAGTCTCCATCTAAGCCCATAGGCAAGGCAATACAGATGGTGAAATTGCTGCTATTTTAAAATTTGCATTGTAATTATCTGCTTTGTGCTATTCTATGAGGTCATTATGTGCTTGGTTTTTTCATGTTGCTTTGTTACTACAGACAACAGAAAGTGCAATTACGCCGGCAACATTCTTGAGATAACCAAGACAATATTTCTTAGCATTTATAATCCATTATAATGTGATAGATGCTAGTAGAGCGAAAAAATTGCTAGCAGTATTTTTTGGTGTTACAATGCAGTCTGCAGCACAAACACTCACCAGTCATTTCAACAATGGTTTCTGCTCAGATGTAGCAATCCATATTTTGCTAAAAGAAGTAGAGAAGGGATCAAATTATGTGTTTTCTCCTTTGTCATTACAATCCATGCTAAGCCTAATTGCTGTGGGCTCAAAAGGGTCTACACGGAAGCAGCTTCTATCATTTCTTGGATCAAAAAGTGTTGATGAACTGAATTCTTCGGCCATGCAGATTGCCACTTCAGTATTATTGCCAGCAAATGAATGTCAGGATCTCACACGAGGTCCGATTGTGTCATTCGCTAATGGTGCTTGGGTGGATCAAAGGTTTGGTTTGAAGTCTTCTTTTGAAGAAGTACTAAAAGATGTTCACAATGCCACAGCAAAACATGCTGACTTTGCAAATAAGGTAATATTTAATTCTATATAAGATTTCTGCATATGATCCTGCAATCATAATATATGCTTCTTGTAGTCCTACCCGAATTAAACTGGACTAGTTAGGGAGATATTTGTTGTCCTTATAATTCTATCTTGGTAAAACTAGATTAGTTAGAGCCTGGTGGGCCCTGGTTACTAGTGGTTTAGATCACATATATATATAAACATGATAGATTATAACTCTTTTATGCTTTTCACTGAAGGCTGATGAAGTGATAAATGAAATTAACTCATGGGTAGAGAATGCAACAAAAGGACTAATCGGAAACCTGCTGCCACAAGAGTCTCTAGACAGCGACACAGCTCTAGTCCTTGCAAACTCACTCTACTTCAAAGGAGCATGGGATCGACAATTCGATGAATCAAGAACTAAACATAAAGAATTCTACCTTCTCAATGGACAGATAGTTCAAGTTCCTTTCATGACTAGCAAGCCACGTGAAAGATATCTTTATGGATCCTTTGATGGCTACAAGGTTCTTCAACTGCCTTACCAAAATGGTGAAGACACTAGACAATTTTCCATGTATTTATTTCTTCCAAATGCAAAAGATGGCCTGCACAACTTAATACAAGTTTTCAAATCCAATCCTGAATTGTATAACACGCGATTCGAGTTAGACGAAGAAGATCTTCCTGAGTTTTGGATTCCAAGATTCAAGTTTTCATTCAAGATAGAAGCCTCAAATACCCTGAAGGAACTTGGACTTGAGCTGCCTTTTAAAATGGGAGAATTTGCAGAGATGGTTGATTCTTCAGAACCACTTGCACTATCAAAGGTGTTCCATGAGTCCAGAATTGAAGTAAATGAACAAGGAACAGAAGCTGCAGCTAGCACTGCTCCTGAATTTATATGGCTGTGTGGCAGGTTGAACCCACCAAGCTTTGTAGCTGAGCACCCTTTCTTGTTTATGATCAAAGAGGAAAAGTCTAGTGTTGTTTTCTTCATTGGAGCTGTGCTCAACCCTTTCTTGGTTTCTTGAAAATGTATCAAAGGGGCTAATGCTTGATAAATTAAGTACTCAAGTTTATTCATATACTTTAAAGATTCTTGAATTAAAGGAGAAATTATATTTTAATTTTTTCTAATCTGTAATATTTTATTTGGTATGTTCATATTTTTTTATTATACTAAAACTCAAACTTAAATCTCATCAAATCTTAAAGAACTTATATTGCAACTCGAACTCAAAACTCACAAAAGCTTAAAGAACTTGGCCTCATTGGCAATTCTCAAATAGTTTTGAAATAGCATCAACCAAAACATACAAAAAAAAAAATGTTGAGAACATATAGAACATTATAAATTGCTAATGTCATTGGTTTCAATGGTATCAAATCCAATTATATTAGACAATGTTAATATGTGACTTGAATTTAGCCTATAACATCATTATTTAAGCATTTTGGACGAGTTTGGTCATGTTTTACATGTTGGAGGCAGACATGGGCAGCAACACAGGTGTGTCTCAGGGTGTGTTGTGAACACGGGCAGATACACGGGTGTGTTGTTGGCCGTGTTGGAATCTGCCGTTTTGTCCAGAATTGAACACGGGTCGAAATATGGCCGTGTAGCGCACAAAATTGATGTTTTGACATATAATTGGTGGCCAAGTCAAGGAAATCCTTTCCCAATAGGATTTGACTCTTATTTAGGAATTAAACTCTTATTTAAAATTAAATTCTTATCACCTATTTTGAAGAGAATCCTTGATTAAGTTGGATTTTGGATTTATATCCTCTATAAATAGGGCTACATGTATATGTGTTAGTGTGTGTCATATAGAGAGTGTCAAAATTATAGAGACACCATGAATGCCTTGTGTTCTGTACGTGTGCCAAGTAGAGAGCTTGATTGGGGTGTAATTGGGGCTAAGGGTTGAGTGTTTATCTCCATTCTATTTTCTTGTATATATATTTGGTTTGATTAGTGAATTTATTCCTCCTTCGCCCGTGGAGTAGGCTTACGCCGAACCACGTTAATTCCTGTGTGTTTTGTGTTTTCTCTATTTTTGGTGTTGTGTTTGTTTATTATCTCAAATAATTTCTGATCCTCTCACGCTTCCGCAATCCCTAATTTCCTAACA
>CATIWO010269138.1:0-24036 GCA_949673435.1 Macaranga tanarius | reverse complement strand
ATTCCAGATTATGTTCACTTGGCAACTTCATTCTGATGGCTCCTGCACCATTCACACCAAAGGAAGATAAGGAATTGAGCAGCACAGTGCCAGCTGAAGGAAGCATAATTTGCAGTGAATAATTGGTTAATCCAGCAATTTCCTTGTTCCATAGGAGAATTCATAACTATCATCGCCCACAAAAGAGTTATTCTTTCGATCTGTGTATATGTATATATATATATTGTCTTTAAATCTTTTTTCTGATAATATTTTTTTTGAAGGATAACGATACGCGTCTTTTTACACGACTACACGCCATAAAATACATGGAGACAAATTACTTTTTTACCCCTGATATTTTTAGAGGTAAAGAATTTCAGGGGTAAAATAATAATTTGACGTACGAGAGATAACATCCGCATGAACAATCTTTTCTTTTTTGAATTAGGACATAGAAATGTTGACTTATCACTAAAATAAATGAGCCTAATCTGTATGTTTTAGTAAGAATAAAGAGAGACTAATTGTTCACTTTGAGATCCTCAATTTGCAGATAGGGTAATTTTTTATGTTGCTACGTACGATGCTACAGTGTCTCACAAATAGCGAGAAATTATTCATTTAAAAAATAATAATAATAATGAAATGCCCCTATATCATGAGAGGTATTTTGAAAAGGTGACAGACTTTGCGACGTCGCAATTCGCGACCTTTCAGATAATAGTAATTACTATTGTGCAAATCTCCGGCTTTTAGTTACTGTCATCACAGAGATATTTTTGAGATCACATTCAAAGTACAACTAAGAGAGTAAACATCTAACTAACAGCTTTGAGGTTGTCATTATCATACATATAAATGTAACAGAAATTAATAAGGGAAAATTAAAAAAAAAATAAATGAAAAAGAGTATCCTGTTATTTCACCTTTTAACAATTTTTAATCTGTGATTTGTTTTGTGATAAGTTGGTATTATATATTACACGTTATTAGGCAAATCACCTTATTATATTGTTAAAAAATAATGAAGTGGAAAAAAGTATTTTAATCATATATATTTTTTAAGAAAAAATGTTAAAGAATGTCTTTATAGTTTTACTTTCTGATTTGTTATTAATTTTTATGACAAATCAGTATCCTTTTTGTAATATAAAAAATATTAAATTAATTTATTTAATTATAAATGATAATATAAAAAATATTTTATCAATGATCTCTTATTGATTTAATCATTTTTTTATAATTTTATATTATTTTATAAAAATATATAATTTTTATTTACATATATATAGTCTTTTATTTTATATTTTTAATTTGATTAATCTAATTAAAAATTTATGTTATTAATGCATTAATAATAATTTTATAATAATTAAGATTTAATTCTGTAGAATTAAGATAATTATTAATAAAGTACTTACAGGTCAAATAAACTAATTGGAAGCCTGTAAACATCAGATATAAAAATATTGAGCATGAGGTAGGCACTAATGCTTAATTTATAACAGAGAAAACCATTGATTATCAAATTTTTGGATCAACTAATTTCGAGCTATGTGAATCAAGTGTTTATTGTATAATTCTCAATGAGAAAAAAAAAAGGTGAATGAAAATCAGAATGTGTATTTTTGAAAACACTTGTTGCATACTGCACTTCACGACTTTGCTTAAATCCAATTATTGCGGACAGCCAACTTTGCGATCATATCTTTTTTTCATCGAAACAGTATACTATTAGTTAGCAATATTTTATTGCCACCATAGTCACATTTTTATACATAAAGATATTTATTGTGTCACATTCCGCACTTTTTCCCTTAAAATGGAAGGACATTTTTGTCATTTTAAAAAAATATTTTACAAATATCTCGCCGCACGATATTGGGCAGCTAGATATAATGTCCCATTTTTATTTGTTTGTTTGTTGGAGTACTCCACCAGGAATTCTACAGATGTTCTAGAAAAGTCAAACTCTGGCTTTACTTCAGCTCTGCATATAAAGAGAAACTGAAGTTCTATACTGATTCAAGCTGATATCAGAAGCTGTAGCAGTAGAAAATTTTGTGATCCATAATCCAAAGCTGCAAAACAAGATGCAGATTGAGAGAGTTTCTGAAGAATGCATCAAACCTTCTTCACCTCAAAACCTACAAAATCTCTCTTTTGGATCAAATTGCACCATCCAACTTCTATCCCCTGATGCTTTACTATCCCAACCAAGAAACAACCTTAATGGCCTCATATGATTTCATCCCCAAGAGATCACTATTTTTAAAGCAATCATTATCTGAAACATTATCGCGTTTTTATCCTGCTGCAGGAAGGATTAAAAATAATTTATCCATTGATTGCAATGATGGAGGTGTCTACTATGCAGAGGCCAGAACCAATGTTTCCTTGTCCGAGCATCTTAACAAACCTGATCCCTCATTAATGACAATGTTGTTGGCAGGAGATCCTGGCTTGAACCAACTACTGAATCTTATCTTGCCATGATACAAGAAACCACCTTTGCCAGTGGAGGCTTTAGCATTTCTGTTCTTGTTTCACACCTCATCTTTGATGCAACCGCTTTGTCCTCTTTTATAAAAGACTGGGCTGCTACATCATGCAAGTCTGACAAGAAATTCTTCGCCCGAATTTAGATAGCCCATTAATCTTTATACAGCACGAAGCACACTCCAGAGATGAAGCAAGTGCATTCGCTTTGCGTGCACCCTTTTCGAAGAAAATGAAGATTAATTCAAGGAGGTTTTTATTTGATGCATCGACCATCGCCAGTCTTAAAGAGAAGGCAATCAGCTCACGCGTACCAAATCCAACTCCTGTCGAGGTGGTTACTGCTCTTCTTGCCAAATGTTTGATGGCTATTTCTAAAATCATTAACATGCTAAAAGATTTCAATTTTTTTTCATCTTCGTTGGGGTACTCGGACCGTAAAATGCAAAATATGAAAGATGCATAATATAACCAGAGACGAGCTCCATAACAAACATGTTGAATGTTAGGCACTAATCCTAGAGCACATCCAATAAAGAATTGCTTAAATTAATGAACAAGGATTACCAGCAAGCAAATTGTTTCCCTATTGTTCCACTCTGCACCTAAACATGGGGCAATAAATTTTACAATTTCACACCTTAAAAGATGGGGCAAAAGGCAGAGAATTACAACAGGAAAGGCATAATGAATCCATGGGGACTCAAAATGCTTGTCACATCCTAGTAATACAAAATTGGACTTCGACAATCTGAACCAGAGCTTCATTCCCACACCACCACCATGGCCGTCTTGTGTGTTTCATAATAAAAGAGGATGGTGGATCAGCTAAAGACTGATCAAGCATCGAGAATTGGGAACCCATGTTCTGGCCACTTGGGATATGCACGTTTGTACAAGCTCATGCAAACAGTATCATGCTGCTGAAGAACACCATTTAAGACGCACTTCATTGCCCCTGAAAAGCAAGTAAATAGACAGCATGAGAATTAATGCTTGAGCTTGAGAATCTCCTAAACTTCCATGCAAAAGAAATCAATAATAAGAAAATCAACAGCAGCTATTTCAAAATTCTACTAAACAACATCAGGATTCTAATACTGACGCACCTATTTTCAAGGGTTGATGCATCGCCCAAAAAGTTGACTTAAAGAACAAAGGCCGTGACCAGCTTAAGATTAAGAATTTCATCTACTAAAATTTTTATTAGCGTATCTTCTTATGTTTTAGCTTATCATGGGAAAATCAAATTTTGATGGCAGGGCGAAGAAATCAAGTTCACATAACCATCACAATCAAGTGAACACAAATCATATGCTATGCTAGCATCTAGCACAGTAATAGAATGAACTTAATTTCTTGCAAGACTTATCTAAGAAAAGAAAGCACCGTACCATGTGTGCCAACAGGTTCCTTGACGCGACCACGACGACCACATTTAGTCCACACTTCCACAGGCTGCAAGCACCAGTAGAATCAAGAACTTCAATCATTCAACGTTAATGGAGAATAACTCATTGACAGACATAACTGCCATTCATATGGGGGGAAAAAGTTACATTATAAGCATCTACATGGAGATTGTCTTACCTTGAACCATTTCACATCCTCTGGGTTATGGAACATATATCTTACTGTCGCTTTCAATTTTGATACTCTTTGAGGGTAACTGCATCAGATAGTTCAACAAATAAGAACAATCCAAAATATGAAATTTGAATCTGAAGGTTCACATGATATTAATGGTTTCCAGAAAAACTCTCAAAGCCCATAATGATACATAAGCAGTTAGTAACATCTCAAAAAAACAAAAAAAATGCTGCTTTCAAATATAAAAGAAAATAATAACTATATGTGGAGAAACTGAAAGCACCAGCTCTAGACATGTCTCAGAAGGCCACACTCAAACAATGTTTGGGCTCGAAATAGGCAAAAAAACATGAGACTAGAGCTCCCATGCATGGAACTAACTCATAAAATCATGAGGGTTATTACTCCCTTCAAATAAGTCGAAGAATGCCAGAATCATATTTGGGACAGGAAGAGGATGTCAATAACTCATCATACCCAGTTAATATAATTTTCTTCAGTATTATCCTGTCTGGATCAATGCTTCTTAAAGAACCAACAGCAGCAACAGTGGGAGCACCACCTCCTTCAGCATGCTTCATGGCTATTAAAGGAAGAGGAGGAAATGAAATTGGAGCATAAATTGATGCTATGGAGAACCGCCCTGCATGAAGGAACCTTTCCATCTTGTGCTTGTCTGAATTAATGTTGTCGGTGGAAAAAATTGGCCTGAAAGGAAAAGAAAAGTGACTTTCTTGAACATCAATAGTTGGTATAGATCTATCCAATAAATTACCTGGCAATGAACTGCCGAAAACCAACATGAAATACTAGTTCTTCTTTGGCTTTGATAGGAGCATCATATGTGTCATGTTTCTTAATGCTGCAAAAATTCAAAAGGCTCATCAGATTACAATTAAGCAAATCTAAGGACCAAAAACTTCAACCAGCAGTAAACAAAAAATTTCTTGACAGAAAATACCTAAAATGAAGAACAGACATCTTAGATTCATGCTGCAAAAGGCCACATGCAATAACAGGCACTGTGTTTGCCAGCACACATAACTTGGAAGCAACAACAGTGGGTATTTCCTTGATGTGAAGCCTTACATAATGACCTGCTGTTATACAATCATCCATATTGTCTTGGTCGATTTCTAAGGCCTTTGCAAAAACATTTTTTTGTGTTTTTGCAAAATTATCAAACGCAAAAATTCTTGCATATTCTGGAGGTAGAGACTCCTGAAATTCAAAAATATTATGAATGGCATCCTCTGCAACTTGTAACAATAAATGTAAATAAAAGATCACAATTATATTACTTTGGGGTCCCATGAAGAGGTCCTAAAGGACTTGAGACCTCTATACTTGGCAAAACGCTTTCTAGCTGGAATATCCAATGGTGTTTCCACTTCATCCGGAAATTCTGAAGAACACAAGAACAAAAGAAAACTACTTAAATATTACCTTTGTCACCTCAAAAAAATATTAACTAGCTGACTTTAGCGTAATTTTGGCTTGAAAGATTTGATATCTAATCATTTCACCTGGTAAATTCAACGGGTACAGAATGAACTGAGTGGACTGAGCTACTTAATATTGTAAGAAAGGGAAGGGTGGAGGGGTGGCAGAAGGCGGGAGCAGGGGAAGAACCCTCATATAGAGAAGACTTTCTCAAACAAAGTATGAACTGTTCACTCTAAGAAAAAGATCCTAAGTTTACATGTAGGAATATTAAAACCAATGCAACTCCATGACAAAAAAATCATCCCAAAGGAAACACAATTTCTAAGACTAGAAAGAAAGACGCACCCTCATCTTCAGCATGTGCTTCTTTAATTTTTCTAATCTCATCCTCTATCTGTTCCTTTGTTAAGTTTTCACCTTCCTGCACAACAACAATCCACTGTGACATCTGTAAATGATCACTTCACCTATCAAAATTTAGGACTCACCATCATCACCGAATCGTTTTCAGTTTCTTCATCAGAGTTCCTAAGATCAAGAGAAGCTTCATCATAATCAAGTTCTGAGACGCTGACACCCTCTACTCCTGGACCATAACTTTCTGTTTCGTCCAGTACCATACCATCTTCAGCATCCCTGCCACTATCTGAACCCTCCTCATCTGAATCTTCTACAATCCAAGCAGCCTGTAAGAATTTTGGCAAGGAAATTTCATGCTTTCAAACAGGGAATGGGTGCAACAGTAAACTACTAAATATTACAGAACCTTATACAAGGAACTTTGGATATATGAAGACAGACCTGGTACTCTGAAGTACCTCGAGGTAGGGTCCTCTTTTTTAGCCTTTTCTCTTTCTGATTTTTGTCGGCCTCTGCCATCTCCATCTCCGTTGGCCATGTCTGATCAAGAATAACAATGTTGTAAATAGCAATTCTTCTACAGGAAGGTCAAGAATACCCTCAGGACTAACAACAGCAAGATGCATCATATCCTGTATGATTGTCGAAATTAGTTGTAATGAATGATAGATAAAGTTACCTGTTCTCCTGCTAGCGGATCTGGAACATTTTCAACAAGCAAGGGCTCTTGTGTCAATGGATCAGGATCTATAGAACGAACAACCTGGAAAAATAGAGAAAAAGAAGCAGTAGAAAAAATTAAGTGCGATGAGTTGTCACACATCATGATCAAATGAAAGAACGTCAAAACCTGGCCAGGTGTCACACATCCAATTGTTCAACACATAAAACATCACTAAGGAAAGTTTTATCTCACTATTTAAAAGTAATGGTCATGCTATAAGAAAATAAAATTATGCAATATTATGTTTAGTTCAGTATAATTCTCGGAAAGGGCATGTAGCCTCTAGATTATACAATGCATAGCAGTGCCAAATGTTTAACCTGCAAACAAAATGGCCAGGCCTCTAATCCTCATTGAATTCCAGAAGATGATGGGAAGGTGAAAAGTGAAAGAATTAAGCCAAGATAAGGAGTAAATCACAATCATTTCCATTGTATAGCCTTCTTTGCTCATAGGTTAAACTTAACAAGCAATACCTCAACATCAAGCACATCATCTGACTCCATTGCATTCAGTTTTTTTCTTGGATTCAAAGGAAATGGATCTCTCAAAATTTCTACCTTCCGCAGTTGAAAATCCCCCGCACCAGAAACATGAACCTGTTGTTGATAAACAATGGATATGACACCAGATTAGACTGTCAGAGACAAGAAAATGACAATCCTCACAAAAGCAGGCCAAAGGATCAATCTGTTACCAGCTGATTCACTGAGAGGCTGCGACCATGCAGATAACCAGTGAGGAGAAGGGTACATTTTCCTAAATTCCCATCATTTGCTTCGATAGTAACCTATAATCATCCGTGGATAAAGCACCAAACAATCAAATGATAAGGCTTTCACATCATGTTTCAAGAAACATATAAAATCAATGATGTGTCCTAGGAATGAAATAATAAAGGAGACTTGTGTGAAAACTGAAATACAAAACAGATGACACATGAAGAAAACTCAATTTACAGCAATCCATTCCAGTGTTTGTGACTAGGCTGTGTCTTCTGAGAAACATAAAACAGAAGGAAAGTTCATTTTCTCAACTTATTCTCCATATTCATTCATTGAAAATATGGTAACTCTGCAGGTGGATGAAACAAGATTACCACCGTGAACTCTTTTTCTAGTTTGCTTCTACCTATTACCCAAAATCCAGAAAGAATGTCCTCGAACAGAGAGTAGTGGAGGTAGTGTTTCCGTTGGTTTTACATCTAAGTGCCCTAAACTTTTTTTAGAAACTAATTAGAAAACACAAGCACCTTTTGGGACATGAGATAAGGCCGTTGGTTTCTCCAGTGGGGCAATGTTAGCCTTTGATCCCTGAATAGCCACAAGAACTGCAATAAACATGTCAGAAAGTATAACAGGAATTACACATTGAATTTGCAGAAAATGTAATTTATTTCTGGTGATCATGAGAATTTCATCACTGATTAAAAGGATTAAAAGGTAAACATAATACCTTGTGCAGCTCATCTTTTGTATCTGCTGGATAGAACTTACAATCCTCAGGAAATTCACTAGCAAGGCCAGATGTGATGATTTTCTTTAAATCATTTTTTCCTTTCATTTCAGTGGGTAGATCCTAAAAACAATGAAGATATTTAAAATTCAGGTAATGCAAAACCTTAACACAATTTCTCATCGCAAAATTTCACAGGCATGCAAAGGAGAGCACCAAAAACTTACACGAATAAAGACAACAGTGCTAGGCAAACCAAGTGACCTGAACACAGACAAGCATTGACTTCCAAATGAATCAATGTAGTCAGAAGCATTTTCTTCACTGGCTGATGCCACAAAAGCAATCAGATCAGCAACCTACAATCCAAATAATCTTCAATACATCAAAACCAAAAAAAAAGTTAAAAGCATTGAAATAAACTCGAGGATAAATTTTTATACCTTTGCCATTTCCATACAGGATGACAAATCCCCATGAGGTGCTTTCAGTACCTAAGTTGCATGACATCCAGCAAGATATTCATTAAATTCACAGTATGTAGCAAACTCACTTCAAAAATAGAATTTAAATGACACAGCTTAAGTACCTAAGATTTAGAACACTAACAGCAAATTAGTAGAAAACAAAAGTTAAGTTCAAATTCTGCCATCTAAAAGCAATTCTCAATCACAAAACGGAACATAATCTGTCTAAAGCCTAAATATCAAATTGTAATCAAATAACACCTACTCTCTCTTAAAGAATAAATTTCCAAACTTTAACGAGGCTCAACAACTACAGCTCACCAAAACAGCAACAGTTTATTCTTCAAAAAAATTACTAAAGAAAACAAGAAAAATGCAGTGTTGGAACTTACGGTCGCTCTCATTTTGTAGTCAGAGGAAGCAACGGTTGAAGACGCAGCAGCACCACCATCAGGAGACAATACTTGCAAAAGATCTTCAGCAAGTGAATCCAGGTTTACAGAGGCAGAGAGGCCAAAAAGAACCTGCCATACATTGAAATGAAACCAATAAATCCAAAAATGAAATTAAAAAAAAAAAAAAAGCAATTGAAAGATTCTCACTATTATTCGGGGAGGACTTGATGATCCACTAGAAGCTCTTTTTTCTTTCAAAACGGCAGCCTTTTTCTGCTCCCTCAACTGTATAGTTGAAACATTTGGCATTTAGACGACAACAAAAAGACAATGTAAAAAAAAAAGAAACAAAATTTACCATCTTATTTCGATTAATTCGAGCAGCTCGAGCTCCCTTCGCCACATTACGCTCCGATTTTGCAATCCTATTCTTATCTAATTCATAACAAAACGAACATTAAAAATTGGATTGCTTAAAGCATACAATTTTTTTTAAAAAAAAATATAAGAAGAAGAGAGGTAAACCTTGGAGAGATGTTTTGTGAAGGTTACGAGTTGATTTTGAGGAGAAGCGAGTCTTGTGAGCTTTGTTCACTTGAACTCGAGATCCTCCCATGGCTACTGCGAGCAAAGATCGTATACAGTGAAGCTACACCCTACAATATATCATTACAGGAACTTTCGATTTCTCTTAAACCCTTCTTTTTTCTTGTGCAATCGAAGAAGCGGCAGCGGCAACTGCAAGGGTTTAAATGACGAAGAAAAGGGTTAGCTTTTTGTGTTTCAAGTTTCAACAACCAAACAACGACATGTCGTTAGTAGGATTGCAAGTGTCATCTATTAATTAAACGACGTCGTTAAAAATGCGAAAATAAAAATAAAAATCTGCACCGTTCGATGTATCTTTCCTCTGTTGCCCACCATTAAAAAAAAAAAATCTAAACCCATAGATAACGAACATTTCTTCGTTTCCGGTGAGGCGGCATTAACAATGCTTCTTTTTACACCGCTACCGTCAACTCGTTTTCCGTCAATCTCCGTTGCTTCTCCAATCCTCCGCCACCACCACCACCACCTTATCTTCCAACCACCATTCTCCGCCGCCAACAGTTCCGCAACCGCAATAACAACGGCTACAACTACCACAACTAATTTCTCCGACCTCTCCCTCTCCATCACTAATCACCAAAACGACGCCGACGATATTCTCGCTCTCCAAAGCCGCCGTTACGATTTCGCTCCGCTTCTTAACTTTTTATCCAATCAAATCTCACCTCCAGAAACTTCTACTTCACGGCCTACTTCACTGGATGCTACAGAGTTCGAACTCGCTGAGTCATACCGGGCCGTACCCGGCCCGCTCTGGCACTCGCTTCTTAAGTCACTCTGTTCTTCATCTTCCTCCATCGGATTAGCATACGCCGTCGTTTCATGGCTTCAAAGGCACAATCTTTGTTTCTCTTATGAATTACTTTATTCAATTCTGATTCACGCGCTTGGCCGGTCAGAGAAGCTATATGAAGCGTTTTTGCTCTCTCAGGAACAAGCTTTGTCTCCTTTAACTTATAATGCTTTAATTAATGCGTGTGCGAGGAATAATGAGCTTGAAAAGGCGATTAATTTGATATCTAGAATGCGACAGGATGGGTATCCATCGGATTTTGTTAATTACAGTTTGATAATTCAGTCTCTTGTGAGGTCTAACAGAATTGAGTCTTCATTTTTGCAAAAGATTTATGCTGAAATTGAGTGTGATAAGCTTGAGCTTGATGTTCAGCTTTCTAATGATATAATTGTTGGTTTTGCTAAGGCTGGTGATCCAAATAAGGCTATGAAGTTTCTAGGGATGGTTCAAGGGAGTGGATTGAGCCCTAAAACGGCTACTCTTGTTGCTGTTATTTCAGCTTTGGGAGATTCTGGTAGGACTATTGAAGCTGAGGCTATTTTTGAAGAAATGAAAGATAATGGATTGAAACCTAAGACTAGGGCTTATAATGCACTTCTTAAAGCGTATGTGAAAGCTGGTTTGCTTAAAGGTGCTGAATTTATTGTTTCCGAAATGGAAAGGACTGGAGTTTCGCCTGATGAACATACCTATAGTTTGTTAATTGATGCTTATGTGAATGCAGGAAGATGGGATAGTGCCAGAATTGTGTTGAAAGAAATGGAAGTGAGTAATGTCATGCCTAATTCTTATGTTTTTAGTAGGATTTTAGCTAGTTATCGTGATAGAGGGGAGTGGCAGAAATCTTTTCAAGTTTTGAGGGAAATGAAAAATAGTGGAGTCAGACCTGATAGGCATTTTTATAATGTGATGATCGATACTTTTGGCAAGTTTAATTGCCTCGATCACGCAATGGATACTTTTGATAGGATGTTATCTGAGGGGATACAACCTGATACTGTTACATGGAATACACTTATAGATAGTCATTGCAAAGCAGGACAGCATGGCAGAGCGGAGGAGTTGTTTGAGGAAATGATGAAAAAAGGTTACTCACCATGTACCACAACGTTTAATATTATGATTAATTCATTTGGGGAGCAGGAGAGATGGGATGATGTGAAAAGCTTGATGGGGAAAATGCAGAGTTTCGGTTTATTACCCAATGTTGTAACACACACCACACTTGTTGACATCTTTGGGAAATCAGGGAGATTTAGAGATGCTATGGAGTGCTTAGAGGATATGAAGTCTGCTGGATTGAAACCATCTTCCACTATGTATAATGCATTGATAAATGCTTATGCACAAAAGGTATGTCGTTGCCTCAAAATTTATCATGACTCTACCTTACCACCTTATAAAGTTATTTTAGTTATAGTATTTCTGATATGGTTATCAACTCAATTAATTTGCTATTGTTTTAGATTATATTCAACATAAAAGCCGCAATTGAATATCCATAAAAAAATTATACAGATTTTGCTTGAAAGAAACAACGTTAGTGATTTCTTGTCTTCTTTTGTGTGTTAATGGATTTAATCCACCACTATCATCATCTAATTCATTATCAATGTGCTTCTGCATCGCATATTCTGTGTACTTGACATGACTGGCACATTAACGTTCCATATTTGTTTGTGTTGAGATGGCCTTAATCAACTACTTTTTGGTACTTAACCAAGACACATGCCAATGGTATTCTCCTCCTCATTGATGGACAAATTGTGCACAGCAGTACTTGCTCTTGAGAATCACTAACAGTTCTATCTTATGTATCCCAGGGTTTATCTGAGCAAGCAGTAAATACATTTAGGCTAATGAGAGCAGACGGCCTAAAGCCTAGCCTTTTAGCTCTTAATTCGTTGATCAATGCATTTGGTGAGGATAGGAGAGATGCTGAAGCATTTGCAGTGTTGACGTATATGAAGGAAAATGTGAGTGCTGGTTCATTGGAGTTTTACCAGATCCTAGTTTCCCACAATCTTGGAACTGTTTTTTATTTTTCCATTTCATTGGCTAATTTTCATGTCCATGGTCCTTGGAACTGCAGGATTTGAAGCCAGATGTGGTAACATATACTACACTTATGAAAGCTCTGATTCGTGTTGAGAAGTTCAACAAGGTATAGTATCACATGTGGCACCCAAAGGATCAAGTATATCATTAATACATAATATAATGTTGTATTCTTTTTGTATGCATGGTCTGTTTTAAATTTTTCTTATGGTATACAATACATGGACATCGTTACCACTTACCAGCACCTAAACACTCACTAATGTAAAAGCAGGCTGCAACCCCTGCCATTTTGAATGCTTACCATACACCAACTCCACATGCATGTCGTATGATATGAAGGTGTCTCTCGTGGTTTCAGGTGCCTTCTGTATACGAGGAAATGATTTCATCTGGGTGCACTCCAGATAGAAAAGCTAGAGCAATGCTACGGTCTGCACTGAGATACATGAAGCAAACACTAAATTTGTAGTTGAGATAAGGATATTCCTGCCCTGGCAAGGTTTGGGGGTCGATCATCTTGGACTCATGGTCAAGGTTGTTGCTCATTTGCCAACTTGAGTTTTGTGGCTGCAATCTTTAGGTGATAATTGAAAAATCTTGTTTTCTGATGCCATGCAAGTTATTTTTTTTTTTATTTTTTATTTTTTTTCCAATTTCAATTTAGCAATTGGCATGTTTTCATGTTCAAACATGAGCAAGATTTTAAGTTTTGAAATGTGGCTATTTGAAGAAAAGTACAAGTTCTACAAATGCATGTATTATATAGAACATCAGGTATTTTAAATCCTTGACTGAAAGACTCTCTTCAAAACCTGCTTTTTTTTTTCTCTGTGCAAGGTTTTGAAGCCCTGCTATACTATTATGTTATGGTAACTGGCATTCAAATTGTTATGTTATATGTGCAATCATCCTTGTAGGACATGAGCATGAATGCATGATTAACATACTTGTCTACTCTTTAGCACATGGCTTATATTCTCTAAACTTGATGAATTTTCAGGTACAACGTGATGTTCGCACATTCATAATTTGGAAGAGATTCTAGTCCAAGAGCATGGGAATTCCAGAACCAAAAACAAAAACTATACCTAACAGACACAAAAATTTGAGGTCGTCATTGTTTATCCTCATTCACATTGTAAAGTTGTGTTTCCCACAAAGAGCAAATGCTATACATATTGTTGTTAGTGTCATGTATTATAATCATATCAACTAAAATCAATGATTTCGGTCAATCTTGTATCATAAAGGGTGACAGTTGTAATTTATAAATTGAATTGAATTTTTGTTACCGTGCAACAGATTGTGAATCTGTGATTGAACAAAAACAGTGGATTTTCCCTTTTAATGTCTGCTATACTATGAATTCCTACTCCCGATATGTATTTTAATGGTACATATAGTTGAATTTAGCTCATTTAAGTAATGAAAAGATTGAGGATGGATATTGGACAAATCGTACGAGGGCAGGTATAAGTTATAACTGATTTGGAGTTGGTCTTCTGTAGTTCATGGAAATAGCAGCATGCTAACATTAGCAGGAAAGTGGAATTTATCATCGTCTCATGTTTTGAAGAAAATATATATTGATTACGTTCATTGTGCAGAAACATGACATTGACAGGCGCACAAATTGAAATTGCAATGCAGTTAACACAGTTGGAAATAATTATTGGCGCGATTCATTGCAGGCAAATCTATTGCGTTGTGGAAAAAAAATGCCCTATACGATGTTTAATTACACAAATCAAAACCTCTGTTCTAAAGAATGTGACACATCGTTCTCTTTCACTCTCTACTCGCACATATGATACGATTTGTCAAGAAACAAGGTCAGAGGGGAATGGCTGAAACAATCGGTCTACTGGACTTGCCTTTTGAAATTCTAGAACAGAACATGAACAATAACAAAACTGAGGATAGCAAGAAGAGCCTAAAATAAGTTCTTATCTCCTGCATCCCAAGATCAATCACCTCCAGCTTCTTACCATATCTATTTCTCCTCTCCATCAAGTACCCATCAAGATATTCATCTATGGATACCCACTTTTCCGGACCGGATTTGGAGGCCTTTGATGGGGTATCATCCACTTGGAGTGGTCCCAATCTAAATATCGTCAAAAACGCAGCAGACCAATCATTGAGAACTCTCTGTAACCAAAAGGATCATATGGCCATTAAATTTCAATTACTTCCTTATAATATACTATAAGAAATCAGACAAATGGAACAATCAATTTCAAGGGTAGTTTAACATACATTGAAGGTAGAAAGGTCAACTGGATTGAACATTTTAAAGCAATCTTTTGGTGAGGCTGTCTCATCTCCATAAATCTGCCAGTCATTGAATAAAAATATAAACAACAAATTCAATATCTAACTAATTTTATTAAAATCTCACATTTCACATACCTCAAAGGTGAAAGCCATAGGTACTTTTACAATGTCATACATGTAATCTGTCGCTGTCCCATGTGCAAGATACCTATATCCAAGCATATGTGGAAAAGAATAAGCATTAAATTCCAAAAAAATAAGAATGGCAAAACTGTTATTTTCTTATGTGGCACTACCATATGGTTGAATATAAATTTCTCCAGCTAAAAGTACACATCTCCTTCAGGTTGAAACAATATGGAACTAGAGCACCTAGGCCCTTAAAGAAATATGCAAAAAGCGTAATGACTGCCTAAGGACTTCAATTCATATATGAGAACTGGTGGCCACCTAACCTGCACTTCCTACTAGATCCTCCTACATACACTGCTACCCAGAGACTTACGTAGCATGCCATGTCCTATATTGAAAAAACTTCAGCATTCAATATGATAGACATTCCTGCTGATGTACAAAACAGAAAGCCATTTCTCACTGGAAAGATAACTAACCCAACAGAACCTCCTCCTGAACCAATCATGCAACGCTTATGACAGTGAGCTTGGTTTAGCTCACTAAGCAACGACCTCATCCGCCATGAGTGGGATTCATCTGGGGTTGTGTTCTTGTGGTCATATGGCATAAATAAAGCCTGAAAAAACAGAATAAAAGAAGAAAATGTGTATGAATGAAGCTCTTTGCATTTAAAGCATGTTGAAGCCTACCTCAACATAGTTCATGTTTTCATCCTAACCTTAGCTGGCTTAGAAAGAGATTGCCAATTGTTTTACACAGTATTTCAACTCATTCAATAGAAAGGAATTCAAAATCACCATCCAACTTGCACATGAACCAACTACCAAATTGGCCAAGATGGTCCATGGCTAATAATAGAAACTCAACCAAACTGTAAATAAACCAACTGACTTGTACTTGAGACATAAACAATTAAACAATGGATTAGTTTCACTTACCTCCATTCCAGAGTGCACATTGACCCATATGTGAGGATCAAATGATAAAGCAAGTTTCCGCATTATTTGAGTTTCAGGCTCACTGAAAGGAGCAGTGCCAGGGTTCTCTTCATATGGATCATAATCCTATAAATAGATAAGCAACACATATGAGACAATAACAACATAATGCACATTACAGTATTCATATGGCATGATCGTAATTCAAATTTGCCAAAGACATTATATCTTCAATAGGAAACTCAACAGGTGCAACTCTTAGTAGAAAATACAGAGTAAAACTCAAGGGGTATGGAGTAAATAAGTACAGCGAACCTTCTCTTTTTTGCCCCAGTCAACACTCCAATTCCGATTGAGATCAACTCCTCTTCCTGCCACATAAAGAGAACATTAAGTATTCTTATGTCCCCTTAAATATCATAATAAGTTACTAATATCAGTGGTATCAACCATTTCTCCTCTCACAATGATCTCCTTCTTCAACCCGCTTGCGGCCATTCAAATTTTCCATAGGCACTACCTGTAAATCAACAAAAATTAGCATTTTCAAGGCATCAGTAATCAATAAAGACGACTTGCAGAAACAATAGAGATAACACAGACATCTAGATACAACCAAGAGTTTATACGAAGTTACCTTTATAACAAGCTCGTCAAGAGTAGTGTTTAAGGAAGTAGGATTTATATTGGGAAGAAACTGTTCTTCACTTAAGATAGACAAGATCCGGAATGCAAGTTCTGATGTGATGAGCTCCCTCCCATGTTGCCCAAAACTCTGGAAGACAAGGAATCATCTGTCAAGAAAACCAGCAATTACCAATCTGAGATAATCTAATCTGCTACTTATCAAAATGAAAATTTGCTGTCTTCTCATCTCTCCCTCCCTCACATTTAAGCATAATCATACATTTTTCTTTATCTTCAGCATCCAGCAACAAGGAAAACTAATGTTTAAGAGGTAACAACTTGACTGGCCTAAAATAAAAGTCCAAAAAATACTATTGTATTTGCAGAGAACTTACAAGAAGGATCCTAAACTTTGACTTATCGTCAGTCTCTCTTCTACTCCTGCAATAAGTAACTACTGTGATCTGTGCTTGGTAACCTTTGTTTCCTGTTTTAATTGTCTCCACCTGTGAAAAAAACAAAAACAAAAATCACTGCAATTATAAATTTGAAGCCTAACAAAAAGAAAGCAACCAACAAACAAAGCACAAGTGCCGCATAC
Source organism: Macaranga tanarius (assembly GCA_949673435.1). Lineage (NCBI taxonomy): Eukaryota > Viridiplantae > Streptophyta > Magnoliopsida > Malpighiales > Euphorbiaceae > Macaranga > Macaranga tanarius. Next base: position 7,074 of record CATIWO010269138.1, on the reverse strand, counting down.
AGTGAGTTTGTCTGGATGACGATGAACCAATGCCTTTATCTGCTCCAACAAATCAACACTGCAAAATCAAAATTTAAGAAAATCCCATTATCATATCACATGAATTTAACCAAAGCATCCATCAAGAAAAGATTAAAAATACCCTCATCAATAAATAAAATAAAATAAAAGATTCAACCTTCAGTATTATTACCCAAGATTCAACAGAAAGAAAAAAAAAAAAAGAAATGAATCTCTAAATCTTGAATAAATATAACACAAAGAAAATTCCCATAACAAGAAACTAAGAACAGAAGCAGTCCTTTAGAAAAGAATGATCAATCAAAGCAGAGAAACGGAAGGAAAAGTTTACCTGGAATGGTAGAGATCTCGATTGATGGGGGTAAAAGTGGAATTAGATTTAGAATTAACAGGTGAAAAACCAGAAAAAATTAAAAAGACAAAGAAAGAGAAGAGAGAAGCCATATGGGTACAAGGAATTACGAAGAAGAAAGGCAAAAAGAAGGTTCTTTTCTCCTCTTCTTATCTTTCTTTCTTCTCATTTCAATTTCATCTTTCTTCTCCAGACAAATAAAGGCAATAACAACAATAAGAAGCAACCAAAGCAACAGCAAAAGCAAAATTCAACGTAGGACTTTTGTTCCTTTGGTGACAAATATGGAGCAGAAGAAAAGAGAGCGAGCTGTGTCGTCAGATATTTCCATGTTCAACGGCCATAAATTGGTTTTTTCTTTTCTTGATTTTGATTATTAGCCATTGGATACGTCATTGAACAATAAATATAAATAAGGAAATTAGTGGCTGTGATCTGTAAAAGCTGGTCCAATCTTAATCCATCATCGAGACGTGGAAGGACCCACCTTCAGACATGGAGGAGATGGTATGGCACAACACAACGCAAGCGCAACCTTTGTGGTTAGTAGATGGCATTAATGGCTTTGTGTCTCCTTTTAGCCATTTTGCTTCAACCCAAGCCCATATTTAAAGCCTATATGGAATCAAATTATGCTGATTAAAAAAAAAAAAAAAAAAGCACATGCTCATTGTCTCTGATAAAGTTTTGGCCAAAAATTATTCAGATATTTAGTCCTTTTAAATCTTGTAGATAATAATTTTATCTTTATTTTAAATAAATTTTCAAAATTTGTGTGAGTTTATTCCATTTTATGATATAAATCTATTGTTAGGTTAAAGTTTGATGTATTATTTATATTCAGATATTTTACTTTTTTGGGGAGTTAGGAGTGGAATTGTATATATTTCTTAGGAGATTAAGGTATGCAAAAGTTCATGGACAGTACCTATATATCAAATTTGTTTATTAAGTTATGGTGAGTTATAATTTCTATAGTTTCTTAAACTAGTTTATGAAACTAATTTTAATTTTTAGATTTTGTTGTTATTATATTAGTTTATTTATTGTAATTTTTTTGTATTTTCTCCACTATAAAATAGAAAGTTACAAATTGCACATTTAAGATCTCAAGACTATTCCATTATTCAAGTAGAGAAATGTGTTTCTCGTGTACAAGATCCTGAGTTGTTAAGTGACTAGAGGACTTGGGTCCAAAGATGCCAGTTTGATGAGGTCCTGGTTGCTTCCCAATATAGCCATGATTTGTTCGTCCAAGGTCAGCCATGCTTCTACACCATCACCTAACCTTGTGTCGACCAAAATTATCAGATTCATAAAAGCTGAACCTGACAGACCAATACTGCTAACCCAGACAGGGTTTCCCCACCCAAAATCAGCACCATAGTACCCAAATTTACACCAGCTTGAAAATCCAAGGCAGTCTACTTCATCTTCAGCACCCAGTTCGCCTATTGCCTTGAGGGACTCAAGCATTAAAGAATTCCCTTCATCACCTTTCATTTTCTTGACAAATTTATCATCAATTCTTGATATTGCTTCCCTAACCTTACCCACCAAGTACTTGTATTCAGGTTCTGACTCTACATTTGTGTACTGTGCACCTGCTACCCAAAGGAAATTTCCTAAAGAATTATCTGATAATGATGGTTCCATTCTTGTGCGAAGATTTACTAAGTGGGTTAATAAAGAACGCCTCTGAAATCCATGCACCTCTGCTGATGCAGCCATTATGGACTTCCACAAGAAAGCTGAGACTGCCTCAACGCGCGAGGGGCATTTGACGCCTGGAATGGTTGCTTTTGCCTTAAGCTTGCCTATTGCAGATGCATCAAACACAAGTCTCCTAGTAATGTAATTAGTACCCTTTCTAAGCATAGAGCCCCACATACAAAGTGATGAATCTTTTAGCCATAAATCATTTGCAGGGAAAAGAGTTGCAGCAGTAAATTTAGGACACACTGTTTCCTCACATGACCTGGCCGCGGCGGTCCAATCCTTGAGAAAGGTGCTTAGAGCAGCACCATCCAGGATTTTGTGAGATATACATATTCCAATGGCAATAGCACCACATTCAAACACGTTTGCCTGAATATTTGTCACGTAAGTTCCTGCTCTTGATTCCTCAGAAACAACGAACTGACAGGGAAGAAATTTATCTATGAGCATGAGATCAGGTTCAGCAAGGAATTCATCAAGGCAACAACTAACTCTAGTATCCACAAAATTAGCTCCATCGTCATTGCAGTCGATGTAAAGATCATTCGCGATCCTACCGGCGAGAGGGTAAAAGCGAGTTAAGGTTTCTGATAGAGAAGTTTTTAGTATTTCCAATCTTTTTGGAACTTCAAGATAGCTGCTATCAATGTTCTTATTCATGGGATAGAAGAGGACAATTGGAGCATATTGAGATGGCATAAACTGATCCAAAAGGGAAAGCTTATAGGTTCTTAGTTGTGGAGGTGTTGGAGAAGATGGCTTTACATTTGCTTTGGAAATTATATGCACTTCCATTTTCATTTCTTTGCTCATCTTGGAGAAGATATATAGCTGGATTGGCTTTAGCTAGCTTTGATTTATATATATATATATATATATATATATATATATATGCAAGAGGCTAGAGTAGATTAATACAAAGTAATGTACACATTAATGGTGGCAAAGGCCGGTTTATTGCCTAAAGATTCTTCTCATGTTTTGTATCATGAATTGACAGATGATTTTTTTTCCCTTTTTCAACAATGAATGATATATAGATTTTGATTTTGATTTTTTTTTCTAAAATCTACCTGGTCAAAATTTGAGTAATAATTGGGATTTTTTTGCCATTTTGTGGTAAATAGAAGAGTTATAGTTTTATTTTTTTAGAATTATAGAAACTTCTAATAGTAAAAATAGTATAGCTTTTAATAGTAATAATTGGATTAATTATTATTCACATTGTTCATTTAAAATTTTCCTCTTAATGTAGGTATAAATAAAAAAAATACATTATTTTAAAACAAAAAAAAATTTATTGAATTTCATTAGTCAAATTTTAAAATTTTATATATTTAATAGATAATTAAATTAAAAAAATAAAAGAAAAAATTGCACTACGCCACATGTTATTATGTTTTCTTCATATAAATTTTTTGTGTCTTCATAAATGATCACATTAATTAGTAGGTCACAGTAGGATTATATATTATCTCCAAGAAAATAGATGTGAACATTTTTTTTTTTTATATATTGAAAAACCTAATTCCCTTTGGTATAGGGACACCACTTCCCATTTAAAAGTATATATGGAGGACAATAACTTCCTAAAAACAAATTAATAATAGTCATAATGATAATGTACAATTTTTAATAATTAAATGAAAAAAATTAAAAATATCATTAGTGGAATATATATATGTTTCAAGAATAGTGATGGACGTTACAAATCGTAAAAAAATTATAAAAATATCTCTCACGATATAAAAAATATTTTATTTTTTCTATACTATTTTAGTCTTTATGTCACAAATTGCGACGCTCGACGCTCTATATGCGCGAGACAAAGCATTACCCATCTTTCAAAGCAACTGCAAAAGCCCTAATGATTGTGGCAAAGGACAAAGTTGTTCAGCCAACTAAAACAGATTATCTCTAGATAGACGTCTTTGCTAATCTTTATTTAATTGCCTAATGACACCATGGTGGCTTTATTATTTTTTCTTAGCACTTCAGACTTCAGAGTTTGAAGCAGAGATCGCGATTGATAAGTATATATATATATATATTATCCGATAGTTATAAGTAGGGTGTGCATCGGTCGGTTTCGATTGGTTCGGTAAAAAAACTACCAAAATTGATTTAGGAATATTTTTGACCAAAACCGAACCAAATCAGAGAGAAACTGAAATTAACCAAACCAGCTTAGTTTGATTCGGTCAATTAACCAATTTATTTTTAAATAAAATTTTTATTTTTTATTTAATATTTTATAATTTTTTAAGCTTATTTTTTAATTATATAACTAAAAAAATATTTTTATTTATAATTTTAATATCTATATATAATTTTTTCTAATTAATATATTTTATTTTATATCTTTATAATAAATATATATGAATCGGTCGGTTCGATTATTTTCAGTTTTTTAACTTGAAAATCGAAACCGAACCTAACTAGTCGGTTATATATTTTTAAAAACTGAAATCAAACCAAACTTAAATATAACCGACCGAACCAGTCGGTTCGGTTTTTGAATTATTTTGCTTATAAGAGGGCCGATTAATTTAAAGTCGATTTATAAAAGGGACAAAGCTTCACATTTTTTTTTCATACATAATATTCAAACTCAAAATTTTAGTTAAAAAAAATTAATCTAATGATGGTTGAAATATATATATTTTTATTAGTTATACATAAAACATTAAAAATATGAGAAATTTCATAATGTCTCTAAAAATATATATTATACATCTACTAGTTGAGTGCCATATCTAAATATAGGAAGGAATCTCCTTATTTGTTGATAATTTAAAGCAATATTGTCCTGATCAAAATGATCAGCCGGCAACTTTTAGAAGCGGCTGAGATCACTATGCTCACATCCATCCATGTATCTAACTAATATATTAAACATCTAACATAGCGATAGTAACCAGAATAAAATTTTTTAATCTCATAAGAGCTTCCAGGGATTAAAACCTTACTGGTAACGTAGATATTTGTAATCGATAGGACAATAAGGAGAAAATAATTCAGCAAGAAGCCACTCTTTCCTTCTTGGATTGTATCCCATGTCCTTGCACAGCTGATCATTGCAGTAGATTTGCAGCAGTACACTGACGCATGATTTTCTGTAGCTATCTTTAACATAATACTTCATACATTCTTCCCATTTGCTCACATTAGCTTCCATTTCACTTATGGATGGTAACCTGAATTTTCCTGCAAGAAAATGTGCCAGCCACTTGCTTCGCATTTCTGTGGTATATAAAACTGCAGGGCTGTCTGCATATCCAAGTATTGCTAGCTGTGGTATTCGAGGATGAATGCACTCCCTGAGATGAAATGACAATATAATATCATCAGGACTTGCAGTTGCCCTTATAAAAGAAAAGACTCGAAACACTAGATAGGGTTCTCAGTACCTGTAAATTGGAGCTGATGACCCAGTAATGCAATTCTGGAAGTATTCTGATTTGAAAATGTTCTTAATCTTCTGATCACTTTTGTATCCTGTTGCAAAGATAACAATGTCTGTTTCTATGGGGTTTTTCTCGCCTTCTGTGATTATACCATTTTCGCAAAAGCTGAAGCTCTCTGATTTCTTCAGGATAAGGCTTCCTTCTTGGACTTTGCGATAGAAATTATCTGGCAAAACAGTGAACATGCACGAGGATATCTGTGTGAGGAATCCATGGGCAGGGACCATATTGTATTTCTTCAATGGATATATCCACTCGAGATAACACTCGATTAATTTTGAAAATATCCAGAGCTGAAATCAACCTGTATAGGGTCAATCGGATGAAAGTGGAACTAACATGGTAGCTGTCACTTAAATGGTAGAGATAATGAGAGGTTACCAGAGGAGAAAGCAAGGTGGCTAAGAGCCAAGAGAAGAATTCTTCGCCAGGCTTGTGAACCATTAACTCTGAGAAGCGATTTAAACCTCTGAAAGTGAGCAAGAGCAAGTGCTCAGGAACTGTCCAGTGGACTGTTTTGAATACCAGCGTACATGGGTGCTCTACTCCTAGGAATTGAAAGAAACAGAGAGACTCATTATCTTTAGAAGTTGAGAACATGTCTCGTAAGTTACTCTAAGATGGAAGTGAATACCATTTCTAGTAGCAACTTGCGCTGCTACATCAACTGCTGATTTCTGAAATCCAATCACTGTAAGCCGCTTGTTTCTTACCAACTCAGTAGCATGCTTATCACCAATGGCAGCAAAATCCATGGAATGTAAGACCTGACCGGAAAAAACTTCAGGCCCTTGGTTGACGGGAAACTTTGGTATATTTGGCAGGTCACTGTACCTTCCAATGCAGAGGATCACAAAATCCAGTTTGTACACCTGCGAAGAACACAAGAAGATTTTTTTCTTTTATGGTTTCATTTTTTGAAATTGTAGGAAATGATAGGAGTAGCTAGCTAGCTTGATTACCTCAACTGGTGCACAAGGATCTCGGACATCCTGCACAGTGACGTCCCATTTGCCAGTGGGAGAGATGGCGATACCGGTGCCACCCCATAAAGTCCAGGAGAGCACATCCTCATGGTCAGATGGTGTAACATAGTCAATGCAAGTAACTCTGGAGTTGAATTTGATCCTTCCAAGGATGTTAAATTGAACAGCATAAGCATGGAGGAAATCCATCACCTGGTTGTGGTCGGGAAAGTTCTCCTTAACGGAAGATGGCCAAGCAAAATCAGAGAACTGGTAAAAATTTTTGGGTGTTTGGAGCTTGGTAGACTCTATGGTTTGACACCAAACGCCTCCTATGCAGCTTCGAGCTTCAAAGACCATGGGATTGAAACCTTTTTCCATTACGTGTTTGCAGGCAATCAAGCCACTGATTCCGGCACCGATTATTCCAATTTTCTTCTTCATTTTGGTTCTAAAAAATAAAATGAAGAAGGTTTTCAGAGTTGGTGGGAGTTCTCAATCTCCGTTTGTGTTACCATTCATGAAATTAAGTTGAGTAGTTGAGAGTTCT
>CATIWO010269055.1:0-11506 GCA_949673435.1 Macaranga tanarius | reverse complement strand
TTCTCTTTATTTTTTCCCATCCTCCCATTCTTTATTTTATTTTTATTTTTTCATCATCTCCTTCTTTTTTCCTTTCCTTATTTTTTATTTTTATTTTATTTTAATTTTTTCTCTTTTCCTTGTTTTTTTTTCTGTTTCCTTTTTTTTCCTTGGTTTCCTTCTTTTTTTCTTTTTTATATTTTTATTTTCTCCTTTTTTTACTAAAAATAAAAATACCTCAATTCGTCCCATTTATCTCATCCCCTTCTTTTTTTTCTTCTTATTTTTTTCTCATCTCCTTATTTTTTTTGTTTCCTTTTTTTTTTTTATAATTTTCTTCTTATTTTTTCCTTGGTCTCTTTATTTTTCTTGCTTTTCTTATTTTTTTTATTTTTATTTTCTCCTTATTTTTTCCTCATATCCTTATTTTTTCCTTTCCCTCTTTTTTTAGTATTTTTCATGAAATTGAATAAAAATATAAGAGATTATTTCATATACAAAAAATAAACTAAAAATATACAAAAAATAAATCAAAAGTAAACAAAAATATATGAAAAATAGGATAAACCCAAAATATATAAAAAATAGGACAGAAGTAAACATTTTAAGTTATTAACATTCTTTTTGATTTTAGTTCTATAATTCTAATAGTATGTGCATGCACACACACACACACTTATATATTTCTTACAGTAAAAGTCATTTATATAGTGTTTGGTTCAATTTTATTAACAAATTGATTTCATTTACATAGATTTTTGTTTGAATTAAAAGCTATAATCAAATTTTTATTTGTTTTGATATTTTGAAGTATATTAAAAACTAATAATATACCAAAAGTATATTCATTATATACTATAATATATTTATTATTCATATATTTATATTTTTTAGAAGTTTATTTCTTGTGTATGATTATGAATGCTATTGTTTGAATATATACAATATATATTGTATTTAATATAGATAATTTATAGAAATTGTGTATATATTTATGAAGATGTCTTTAATTATATATATGAATTGTATTATATACATAATATAAAGGGATAATGACACTGTAAGTCCTAAAAGTATGGTCGATTTTACAATTTAGTTCTAAAAGTGAATTTATTAATAAATGAGTTCTATAAAAATTTAAAATTATCACCGTTAGTCTTAATCCGTTAACTCTAACGGTTTGTGTTGACATGAAATATACATCAACTTTTTTTTTACACCTCACATGTCATGTCACCCTATTTTTCACACCTCATCTTCCACCTCACCTATCTTCCACGTCATCCTTCTTCTTCTTCTTCTTCTTAATAACAAACATTAAAAGGAAAGCTCTTCAAGTAAGGTTTTTATACTCTTTAAGCAGGCAACATTAGTCTCAGTAGCAAAGCTTAAACTACAGTGAAGCGAAAATAAAAAATAATGGCTAATTGCAAAATTAAATAATTGTTTACCCAACATCATTTTCACAAAGTAACCCATCAAATTTTGCTAAAAAAAACTTAAAGTTGCTATCTTTTGCACATTAGAGCTTGAAAATAAGAGTATACATAATAACCCAGCTTCATAACACCAAAACCTAAAATAAAATTTGAAACTAACAAATAAAAAATAAAAAGAAGAAAAAAATATTCAATATACCCATGTAAAAACTTCTTTTATTCACATACATATGCATAAACAACAACAATAATATAACATATACATCTACAAAATTCACCTACAAAAAACAAGAGCAAAAAATATAATTCAAAAAACTAAGAACAATTCAATTGACTAAGTAAACTTATGACCAAAAATAAATATAAAAACACAAGTAAAACTAAGAAACTATAATAAAAAAAAGACGAACTTGAGATTTAAAAATAAATAAGTAAATTAAAAAAAATAGAGTATAAGATAGAGTACTTATAATCATAATCGCTTTGCTAATCTCATCAGTGTAGTACTCAGATTCTGATTCTTGTGAAGAAAGAAGATCAATCAGAGTATTCAAACTCTCTAAATTTTCTTTCTTGTTTCTGTGTTCATCGATCAATTTTTACAAGAACCCATCAGTCTTTTTAGCAACTTATTTTATTTTCTTTTGAAATCTACCACCATCAATCCAATTCAAGACTGGAAAAAAAAAATCTCTTGAGTTTGATGCTCCTAAATACTTCACTACCTTACCAATTATATCTCTGAACTCTCTCGCCTATTCTTCATCGCTAATATCTTCTTTATGAAACCTCTTCTCCAAAATCATTCTCACTATAATATTAAATGATAGATGTTTAAAGATTGATTTAAGCTCTAACTTAGCAAAATCTTGAACCAACCCATGAGATAGTTTCAAGAGCAGTCTCTTGACTTCATTTTTTTGGATGCCCAAAAACATCTAAGACGATTGTTTCAGAAAATTTCAATGCTCCCAATATGGCAAAGGTTGCAATAATGGTGGCCATAAGAGGACAGAGTCATGGTGCTATTTTTGTAACCTATGTATTTGCCCACTATTGATTTCTGGCTAAGATAATGTCATTTTTGGTGAAGAATTCTTCGATAATGGTTGATGATGAGACCACTACCACCAGGCGGTTCCCAAACAAAGAAAACCCTATTTTTTTTTTTATGTTAGTGGAATTCTAACGTGTTAATTCAGAAGATGTGGATGCATGAGCTGGCTTGGTTCTTTAACATGGCAGGAATGATCATCACAAAAATATCGTCGTTTCATCCATATCAGCAATTTCCATCACACTTATCAGAGTAGGCCCAACGGTGAGATATTTAAAAAGTTATAGGACTCAATTGTGAAAGAATTTGCTTATAGAACTAATTTGTGAAATCGACTATATTTTTAGGACTTGTGGGACCATTATCTTTAATATAAATAAAAAATAAACCAAAAGTATTCAAAATTGAATAAAACTAATATCAAATATATTTTTTTATAAAATAAGAGACAATTGATACATGTATTCAAGTTATGATACATTACATTTATTCATAATAGATATCATTTTATATATAAACAGTTGAAAAAAATATAATAAGATTGTTTAACATTCTTCATGAAGTTGAATAAAAGTGTAGAAGATTATTTCATATATGAAAAATAAACAAAAAATAAAACAAAAGTAAATGAAAAATAAACCAAAAGTAAACAAAAATTATTTTTAGTTTCAAGTCTTTGGAATTTGTAAAACAGTCACTTTAAAATTTTTAAAAATAAAATTGTCACTCTATTTCCATTATAGTTGTTCAATTTCTCTAAATATAAATTGTGTTAGAAGTTGGTTTTAAAAAATTATAATCATTTTTTTTTGATGTTTTGAAGTGTATTTGAAACTAATAATATACCAAAAGTATACTCATTATGTACTATAATATATTTACTATTCATATATCTACTTTTTTAAGAAGTTTATTTCTTGTGTATGATTATAAATTTTGTTATTTGAATAAATATAATATATATTGTATTTATGAGAAATAGTTTATACAAAATTTTTATTTATTTAAAAAGATGACTTTAATTATGTATTGAATTGTTTCAGATACAAAAAATAAACTAAAAATAAATCAAACGTATTCAAAAATTGAATGAAATTAAAATATCAAATATATTTTTTAAAAAACAATAGACAATTGATACATGTATTCTAGTTATAATACATTATTTTTATTTAGAAGTAGATATCATTTAATATATAAACAATTAAAAAAATATAATAAGATTATTCAACATTCTTCATGAAGCCAAATAAAAGTGTAAAAAGTTGTTTCATATACAACAAATAAACAAAAAATATACGAAAAATAAACTAAAAGTAAACGAAAAATATTCTAAGTTTTATGTCTTTGGAATTTCTATTACAATCACTTTAAAATTTTTGAAAATGAAATTATCGCTCTATTTTCTATTGTAATGAATAAAAATTAGTAGTTGTTCTATTCGTCTAAATATAAGTTGTGTTAAAAGTCGGTTTTTAAAAGTTATAATCAAATTTTTATTTATTTTGATGTTTTTAAAACGTATTGGAAACCAATAATATACCAAAAGTATACTCATATATTTGTATTTTTTTAGGAGTTTATTTCTTGTGTATGATTATAAATTTTATTATTTGAATATAAATTTGTACATATGTATGTATATATATATATATAAGGCTGATTTTATGTTATTCGTTTCATATACGAAAAATAAACTAAAAATATATAAATTATAAATAAAAAATATATGAAAAATAAACAAAAAAATACCGAAAATGAACCAAAAGTAAACAAAAAGGATTCTAACTTTCATACTTTTGGAATTTGTATAACAGTGACTTTAAAATTTTTGAAAATAAAATTATCACTTCATTCTCTATTGTAATAAATAAAAACTAGTAGTTATTCTATTGATGTAAATATAAGTTATGTTAGAAGTCGGTTTTTAATGATGACTGTAATGAATATATTGTATCAGAAACGTAAAATATATGGAAAGAATTCTAACAAAATATACATTATATATGTTAGTTTATTACATAATTATTCCCAATAAGAATATATTTATAGAATTTTCAAAATATAAAAAAATAAATATTTAAGTGAAACGGCAAGAGACTTATAGTAATTTACCAAAGTTATAAATTAATCTTCTACTTTCTTATCCTTTTTATCAATCTTCCTGCTTCAGTGCTTTTTTTCTAGTTTTAGTTGATTTTATTTTAATGAAGTTTACTTTAATTTCATATTGATTTGGACCCATTAAGAGAATCAACTTCTCGCCCACTTCAAGATGAGGTAACAACATGTGAATTTTTTTTTTTAAATTTTAGTAAAAGCTTTAGGTGTGTTTTTTTAACAAGCTCTTGTCAAACCATACATACCTAGTTAGGACACAATTCAATTATTGGTCTTTGAAATATAATTAAAAAAGAAAAAAAACCCACCAAGATAACAATATGATTCCATTATTTCAACATTTAAATGTGCATGTAGCAATCAATTTTTCATCAATTATCTAGTGAAAAAAAAGAATAGGATAGATATTAATCCAAGAAAATTCATAATTTTCAGTCCACAAGGTTCATTTGGAGAACCCCAAAGTGATGTATCATGTATATATAGTAACAGTAGTATTGAGTTTAAATTATAATTTGTTTTTTGGGCCGTGGATTTCTATGGTGGGACATACAAAGCTAAGCTGGATAGCAAACAAAAAATCCCTTCTCTCTCATTACTCTCCACTTGTGTCTCTGTTTTTGCATCTATCATCTTCCTACACCACCACCACCTCCTCGTCCTCCTTCTCCTCCCTCTTTTTTTCTTTGGCTTCATTCCTATGACAATTCTACCTTGTTAGATACAGAAGCAAAAAGACCACTCCACCTTTATTTTATAAAATTTTAATTATCTGCATTTTTTTCTCTTTTTAAATCTTCACTCTAGTACACTTTAAATTAACCTTAGCTCTACTTCAATTTTCTCTAATTTCTATTTTGATAGATCATTTCGATTTCAAATAAAAAAAAGAGGAGAGGCAGTAATAGTATTTTTTTACCATGGGAGTAAAAAAATGCTTTGGATTATGAGTTTCTCAAGCTTCTTCTTCATTGCTATGGTTACGATCTAATGTGTAGAGAAAAATAGAAAATAGCAACGCTTAAACTTTGAATTTTTTTCTAGTGTTTTTGTGCATTTACAAAGATGGGGGCATGCGAATAATAATTTCACTCAAATGGGACATGTAAGTAATTTATAAAAAGTTGAGGTTTTCAAGTAATAAAAGTATAAAAATGAGGTATTTGTGTAAAGATCCCAAATATATACTTAAATGGATTGAATCCATCTGATTTATTTAAGAGAAAATTACATGTTTGGTTTCTTTTTTTACCTGTTTAACAAAAAAACATAATCTTTTTGATAAATTACGTGTGTGCCCTACCTCTTTTCTTCTATGTCCTTTTTTATTTTATTTCTTCTTTCACTTTTACCTTTTTCTTCTTTTTACTTTGTTTTCTCTTCTTTTTCATTCTTTTTTTCTTTTATTTAGAAATCTTCTTCTTCCATTTTTCTTTATTTTTTTTTATTTTTAAAATTTTTCCTTTATTTTCTCTTCATTCTCATTTCTCCTTCTTCTTCTTTTTGAAATCTTTCCATTTTTCTTTTCTTTTTCTGTCTTTTTTTTGAGGTGGCTATTGAGATGGCAGTTGTAGGAGTGTAAAACACGGTGGTGGTTGTAGTTATGGTGGAGGTTGTGGGTTTCTTGATGAGGGATCTCCTGCTGAAATCATAGGTTTGCTCATTGTTTCTCTTGATGTTATTGAGCTGATTTCTATTGTAAATTTAAAGCTGCTTTAGTTTTTTTTCTTAATCTTACTTTAATCCTTAAAGACATTTGTTTTTGAGAAATCATTTTCTGATTGTTAGGTTATTGTAATTTTTTTTATGATTATTATTATTATTATTATTATTGAAACTTGCAGTGGTTTTAAGTGATTGTATAATGTTTTATTGTTTGGGTATGGTTTAGATTATGAGTTTGTATTTTTGGGTTAATGCTAATATATTTGCATTAGTTTTGAATTTGAATTTTTTTGGTTTTCTTTTTGTTTTAAAATTGTGCTTGAAGATAACTATGGACAAGTGGTGTTTGTACTGTATTCTATTGGTTTTTTAAAGATGACTGCAAAATGAAAAAAAAAAACATTTAATAATAGAATGTGATTTTTTAATATAAATGATTTTGAAAGGGGGTGGAGAGAGCAAAAGATTACTAAAATAGATAGTTTGGTTTGGTGGTTGAGGTTAGTTATTTAGAAAAATTTTGTTAATAAGCTATGATTTTTGTAATTTTTGTACTGTTTGGATTTAAATTTTGTACATTCTATCTATTATATTATAATATTTGTGTTATTAGTTTTATTTCATTCATTATCCAGAGTTTAATTTATTATTATTTTTTGTAGTGATTGTGGTATTTTATTATTGCATTTGTTGAATACTTTTTGCATAGGTTAAAGATCTCGAAAAATTTGAATATTGAGGATATGAGAATTTGATATTGTTTATACCCAATATTAATTTTTAGGCCCAAAATTAAATTTTAGGCCCGCAGTGAGCCCATTACATTAAGTCCAGCCCAATTATATTTACTTGGTGAAGAATTCACTATGTTGGCTGAAGAAAATTCTAGAGATAACCAGAAGGTAACGGTGGATTGAAGAGCTGATGGGAGTAGCACAAGGGACGCAGGTTACAGGAAATTTATGGAAGTAATTATTGGTAAAATTAAAGAGAGACTTAGCTTTTGTACGAAGTTGATGGATTATAAAAGGGAGGCAGCAGAGCCAAGACAGGAACAATCACACAATCATCAATTAATATTCAATAAACAACCAATCCAAATATCAATCTTTAGCAATTTTTTAATAGCCATTTCCTCTAGCTTTTAGAAATTTTATGCTTTTGCTCTAGCAATTTTGTTTTTATTGCTTTTTTTGAATGCAATTCTTAATTTATATTTCTCCAAACTTATTTATCATTACCTTCAGCTTAATTATCATTACCTTTAGCTAAATAACCATTTATTTTAGTAAAATAATTCACAGCTTATCATTAATCACAAATTTCAAATCCTTTGGAACTCAAACAAATTATGGTAAAGGCGTTTGAGAATCCACATTCATCTGAAAGAAGTCAGTAATTATTAATTTAGGAAAGTAGTCTTTCCTGGCATGCTCGCAAACCCGGTTCAACTGAAAAATTACACCAACAATCTTTTGGCACGCCCAGTGGGACACATTCCAATGAAAATGTTCAGCTTTGAAAATGGAGAATAAACTTTCTAGGTTGGTAATCCGACTAATATGCCTGTAAACAGGTATTCAAATGCAACAAGTTTACAAAGGTTGGGTGCCTCAGGATCAAACTTGGACTGAGGTACCAGCTTTTGGCTATTCAAACCAAAATTCTAATACTACTACAACTACAACTGAGGGCTCAGATGCCCAAACCATCCTCTCGGATGGGTTGAAAGATGTTCAGGATTCAATGGCTTGGATGAATGCTATATTTCAACAAACCTTGCAGGAGATAACATCCTCATTCACTAAAATAGGTGCAGCTTGCCTGAAGAAAACATCTCCAAAAGTGATGGTTCAACCTTATAAAAAATTCAGACATTCATCCTGATAAGCCTAATGATGGAGATCAGGTTCTTGGTGGTGATAAAGAAAATCCAAGTCCTCAACTTGGAACTCGTAAACATGAGGGTGTTTAGAAAGAAAAAAGCCTGGGGGGCAATGTTCATTAAGAGCAGGTACCATTATCCCAAGGTCACATAACATTTCTCCAAGGCAATTTACAAGTTCCTCAAGGCCAACCACCAAATCCTTAAAACCAGGTGCAAGGCTCAGAGGGCAACATTCTATCTAATGAAATAGCAATTTCTGATGGCCAAGTGCAGAATCTTGAGGCCAAATGTCATTTTATCAGGACCCTATGCAAATTTATCAAGGAAAGGTTGACTGTGTGCCTTTTCCCTGACCCCTAAAGGTGGAAGCAAATATAAAGGTAAAAAATTAGGTTCAGTAGTATTAATTGATCATATCAATATAGATTTAAATAATAAAATTAGAAAAAAAGAGAAGGTGGTTCAGCCTTCTAATATGAATTCCAACAGGTTCATAAGCCACTGGAGACTAGTCCCTCATAAGAAGTTCTCAACACCAAAAAAAAGCCTCCTGCACCTGCTATATTGAGAAACAACTACAAACCTAATCTTAGGAGAGATGGCAGAAGGCTACCACTAAAATTCAACAGGAAGCAACCAAGATTTATAGTGCCCCCACCTATTTCACAAAAAAAAAATAGTGGTGTAGGGTGGAACATAAGAAATTCCATCAACCTGAAAGGAGACAAAATGAACAGGAGATCCAATCTGAGGCTAAAACCAAATTTAGGCCAAAGAAAGGGGACTAAGGAATATATTACTGAAATTTTAAACACTTGGGGGGCAAAAGGCATAATAGGAGGTTTAGAGAATAATTATGTTGTATAGGACTGTACTAAAATGCTAAGCAACGGAGGTGGTGCTGAAATATTTTCTACTGTGTAGGAAATGAATGGAAAATAAAAGGGTAACTGGCCTCAGGCCAGAAGTTTACCACTTAGTATATGAAGTGGCAAAATTTTACTTTTTAGGTGTGTAAGTTAGTTTGGTAGCCACTATAAATAAATAAAATTTGGTTTTGCTAAATTTTGGTGTGTTATTGTTTGTTTATTTTGTGTGAAGTTTATTAGTTTGCAAGTGAACAGTAATTTTATAAAATTTTGGCAGTATTTTTACTGAAAGTTGGCTGTTTGATAATGAAAATGAATGGCTGTGGTGGAAAGTATGCTATGTGTAGTGATACAGATAAAAATATGCTCAGCAGAGATGAACTGAAGTAGAAATAAGCTCTGTGATAGCTACAATATCAAGTCATCCATAAAAGGATGTACATCACAATCTTCGTGCTCCAAATGATCCAATATGAAAGGTAAAAAGTGCTAGATAACATCACAGGCATCATAACAGCATAAAAGTCTATAATCAAGTCACAAAAAGTGAAAGTCAAAGCCCTAAGATTCTCCCAAATATGTAGATCTCTTGATAGACTGAGCTTACTTGGCTGCATCCTGGTACCTAGAAGTCAATTATTTATTCTTGCAGAGAAGCTCATCTTTCTGGGCCTTTAAAGCTGCTAACTTGGCCTTATATTCTTCAATGTCCTTGGTTACTTGTAGGAAGGCTACTTTTCCCTCTGCTTCTTCTTCCTTGATCTACTTCATCTTGAGCTGCTTAACAAAGAAGGTATCTTTCTCCTGGTGGAAAAGATTGAGATGGCTTGAGGCTGTCAAATGAGCTACACTAGACTCCTCCAGGTGAGAGAAGCTCAAAATGATCTAGTTATTCAAAGTAGTAATGGCGGCTGACTTAGAATGCTACTCCAAAGTGATAAGAGCTAAAAGAGCTGTAGATCTCTGGATCTTTTGGAGGGTACCCATCTATAAGCTAAGGATAGTCCTCAATGATCCTTGACCTTGAAGCATCATCTGAAGTCGAAGAAGCCATAGGGGGAACCTTTGAAGGAGTCTTCAAGATTCACCATGATCCACACATCATCAATGGAGGACTAAGAGTCAAAATCTTGTATAACAGCATAACAAATAAGTGTAAGCCAAGGTATGAAAATGCACAAGTGAAGAATCAAAAGAGAAATGGAAGTATATATCTGAGGAGTAGCACGAGAAGTCTGATGAGAAGAAGCAAGTAGGAGGTAATGGATCTAAGGTAGGGGGTAATGGATCTGAGGGAGGAGTGGATGAAGTATCAGAAGCCTGAGACATTTTGCCTAATAAAATTGAAGAGA
Source organism: Macaranga tanarius (assembly GCA_949673435.1). Classification (NCBI taxonomy): domain Eukaryota; kingdom Viridiplantae; phylum Streptophyta; class Magnoliopsida; order Malpighiales; family Euphorbiaceae; genus Macaranga; species Macaranga tanarius. Next base: position 1,136 of record CATIWO010269055.1, on the reverse strand, counting down.
AAATAGTGAGATCATTACCATTGTGAATACGATAAAAAAAACATGTTGCAGGATACAAAAATAACTTGTTCTAATAAGGAAAAGTTATCCTTGGGGGAATCAAGGATTTATTAGTTGAAATGAGCTAAAAGTAATATTTGGCTTAAATTCTTAATGAACAAGTGATGAATTGACGAAATAAAATATATAAGGGTCATTTCCCCAAGGTTCATAGAAGCTAAGAGGCATTACACCCATGCACTTAGTTAGAATGGTGCTAAAAAGCAAAACTGATTTAAACTGGCAAAATTTGCTGATGGAAGTGTGGAGGTAATGAGCCAGAATAATATGAGAAAGCTATTTCACTAAATTTTCCCAAGAAAATTCTTGAAGGAAAAGCATTGAATTGAGCACAGAGTCCAGAAAGTGCGAAAAATACAAATAATAAATCAGAAAATATTTTCAGGAGAAATAAGGAGGTAATGGGCTAAAACAACTTTGTGGACGACCAGAAACCTTAAAGTGCTTATTACCCCTGGGGTTCTGTGAAGTTAAGGTGTATATTTAGCATAATAATGCTAAATAATTGACAATAAATATTGTCACACCTGTGTACTAAATACATATTTATCTATCATGCATTGCATTTACATATTATATTTTTATTAAGTGAATTAAGATAGGATGATTGAATTAAAATAGGATAAGCTTGTATAGTTGATCTAGGCTTAGGATTGAATTGAGGTTGGTACTCGGTTAGGGAGCGAGAATTTTTAAATTTTGATGGCACTCAATTGGAGTAAATTTAAGTGGAAATAGAGAATATGAATTTTGAATTGGAGTAAAGGATAGAGAATTAAAATGTTAAGAAGATATTAGGGGTGTAAACGAGCCGAGCCGAGCTGAGCTTTGGCTAGCTCAGGCTTGGTTCATTTACAAACGAGCCGAGCTCGAGCCGAGCTCATTAGGCCGCTAAGTGTTCGCGAGCTTAAACGAGCCTAAACAAGCTAAAAAATTTTCTAAAAATACAATGTATAAATTTAAATTATTCATTAAAATAATTTTAAATAAATTATTTACTAAATAATTTATTATAAAATTATGATTTTTTGTAATAATATATTTTTAAAATATTTAAATGAACAAAAATTTATATA
>CATIWO010269046.1:0-17988 GCA_949673435.1 Macaranga tanarius | reverse complement strand
TAAATGGTTAAAATTTATTTATGGTAAAAGTTATCATAATTAAATTTTAAAAAGAAAAATATATTTATAAATATATATCTAAAATAGTTTTAGGATATATATATAAATATAAATAAAGGATAATAAACCAAAATAGTTTTGATATTTGAATAGGACTCTCCAAACCCTAATTGATATGGATATATATATAGTTATATATATATCACATATAAAAATTAAAGTTCTCTACACATCTATCATTCAAAAAAACATATGTTCTTTGAGAAAGAAACACAGAGAGAAAAATTGAGAGAAAGGTGCTAGCACACCAATATCATTTTAGGGTGTTCTATTCGTGTGGATACTAGTAGAGGACGGTGCTCTATAGCAGCATCTATAATCCGGAAGAAGAAAATAAAAAGCTTGAGGTAGGGTGTCACCGGAGTGAACCTCCTCTCCTTCTTCCTACAATCTTGCCTTTGAACTTGTCTTGGTAAGATTCTACACCTGATTAAATTGATTTAATCTGAACTACTTGGATCTTAGTGGGGGTTCTCAAGATCAAAAGTTTTTTTTTATTTTCACTACATGTATGTGATCTGGAACCCAACATGCAATCCAACAGAGTTGGCATCAAAAGGCGTCCCTAAAATAAGCAAAAAGGGCTGAATTATAGAAAATAGTGTCTGAAAAAGCTACCTATGCATGCGTGTGAGCCATTTAGGCATATGTGCATGGCATACCTATGCGCATGGGCAGACCACCCACGCATATGCATGTGTAGTCTAAGTGTGCATGCATTTTACTTATGTCCAAGGTTGTTTTATGGATTCTTGGTTGTTCCTCAAGTGTTTTGATGCTTGTTTTGGCTATTTACTCAGGTTTTAAGGCTAAAGATTTAAACTTTATGACTTTTAGGCCTCTAGATTAGTTTTGGAGGGTCTGAAGGATAAAGTTACATTCTTTAGAGAATAAAAACATGTATTTTACATCCTTTTACATAATATGATTTCATCATTAAATTATGGTGAGGGATCATCAATTTTTAATGTATAACATGGGCATTTAAGATTGGACAAAAGTATTGCCATAATAAAAACTACTAAAGTTACCTCGCATATAACACTATATATATGCACACTTTATGATCACAAAATTATTTCATACCTTTCAGCATCCCTTGATGCAACATGAACCCATTTAAGAAAGTGAGAATCACTTTGGCTACCAACTTCTATATTTCACTTCAGGATGCAAGAAATATATAGAGATGTCATATGAGAGCTCTTCTCCCTTTCCCTATTAATTAAATGCAACATTTTTAGTTATTGGTTTCATACAAAACCATAAAATGAATTCATAAAATTACTCATTCATCCTTCATGTTCACAAAGCTATATATATATATATATATATGCATGATAAAATGGATAAGTTTAATTCCCTTTTCTTAACTAGCATCAGCCATATTCATATATTGATGTTTACAAACCTTTGTAACCACTCAAAATAAGTAACCTCCATCAAGCCAATTTAAAATGGGGTACAATCTAAATCAATAGCACCCAATTTTGCAAGCTATACTGGTTAGACGTCAAATAAAGTATCCATATTAATAGAGATAGTACCACCTTGTAGACATAGTGATGAGAATCAAGGTAGGCTAGGAGCATTCATAGGTCAATTATATGGAATTGGAGGTCCAATGATAAGAAATTGAATTGAACATGCTAATATGGCACCTTCAAAGTTCATTTATAATTTTGAAGATATCAAAGTGGAGGAATCATCATCAAGGCTTGTCAATGTGATATTGGCAAGTTTTTAAGGCTTGGAAGGAGCTTTAGGGTCAACACGCCTATGTCCCGATTTACATGGCCATATTAAAGGGGCCTAAAATGGACAAAGAGGTACACACCCTGAGACATACCTGTGTCTGTGCTCGTGTTCTGCAACATGCCTATATCACTGCCCATGTTTAGCACTACCTATTTTTGGGGGTTTGAACACAACCACCAACACGGCTATGTTGCATGTTTGAGTCAAATTCGAATTAATTACGATTTTATTATTTTAATTTTTAGGGTTTAGTTTAGGAGTCCTAAGTTTAATAGGATTTTCATAGCCTTTGTTTTCCTAAAATAAGCATCATTCTTGAAGTAAAAATAATTAAGTTTAAAATTAATAAAATTTCTAGAAATTTATTTCCTTTAGATCTTGTATGAACTAAATTGACCTTAGCAAGCTAATTGCTTGTGGCGGCCATCCTTATTCCTCATCACCCTCTTCTTCTTTTCTTTATTCTAGGGTATAGTATAAATCACTTTAAATTAAATTAATTTAATCAATTTATAACGAAGGATCTTGCGTTCAATATACCTAAGGTTTGGGTTGGTTAATTCAAAGGAATTTAGGGTTTCTTTCTTTATCTTTATCCTTTATTGTTAATTATTTGTTCCATAAATTTTGGTACTTTTATGGACATATGTGGATTGATTTGAGATTGTTAGGATTTTTCTATTAAGATCACATCACATAGGCACCTTTATATAGCTCAACCAATAATGTCCATATTTATAAAAATTTTATGAATGCTAAAAATCACCTTTAATAAACTCAACCACTACAACATATACAAACTCATTCAACATAATTGTAAACATAATTCATCCATGACTTTAAACCAAATGTAAGATGTTCATCCATTAAATTAACATGAAAATAACTATATGTCCCTAACTTCCTTATGTGCATTAATGCAATTTTATAATTTTTTATGCCACATTGTTCACTAGTAGATGACAAACTCGTACGAACCATACTTGATATGGTAATAAGGCTAACAACTACACATTCAACAATGTCAATTTTATCCGCCTCATTAACATTTGTAACTTAAGATTGCCCATTATGCTTTTCTTTTCTATTATAACATCATTCCCACGACTGCAACTAAAACAAGATAAATAGAGTTACTATATCTATGTCTCCTAGTCACAATTAGATGTTACATAGTAGATATAACACTATTCAAAATTGGCCATAAAATAGCACATCCAATGAATATACCTCAACAAAAATGCCCCAACCTCCCTTCTTTCACCAGTCTTTACATTTTCATCCTATCACCTAAAAAATAACTTCAAAATTATAATATTTAACAACATTTAGCATAAATCCCTTATTTTATGTGAACTTTGCGTAAACCTTTTATTTATTTAGTTTTTTTAATTTTGCCTATATTTTCAACTTTGGTAATTAAATTTTATGAAATAGCATTTCACCTTACGATGTAATTTCAACACCATTAACCTACTATACTCTTTTTATGGAAATCATTCACAAAAACCGTTATTATTTTGCTAGCCAATCTTTATAGTGGATAAGCTAATTTGTTTTCATTTAACTTACTATATAGAAAAAAAAAACAAATTGTCTTCTAGTATGATGTATAAACCTATGCCATTATGCCACTTTGCTATAGAATGTGTATGGGTTCCCATCTCTTGCAAATGCCCTTGAGTGTATGTTCCTCACCATATTTAACAAATTCCTACAATTAACAAATTATAAATGTTATGGCAGTAGAAACCTACATGCAATACATTGCTACTTTAATCTTTGATGATATATACTAATTAACATAAATGCACATTAAAATATAGTCAAACCCTATACATGTAAAGATGACCCCAAGTTAATTATTGCTTTGCATCCCTTATTTGATGATTTTTTATGACATGTCCAATAGATTGTCACTTCTACTCCTTTACGCTTTAATCTTCACCCTCTTACCTTTCTTACCTCTTACCTAATCGTAAGTTGTCTAATAGATTGTCACTTCTATATTGTAAAGTGACATTTTATACAATGAGCCTATTCTATTATTTTATTTCATAGTGACGGGCAATGCATATCGTAGATCGCAATATGTATCATTGTCCTTTTTATTCATGATTTAGATTTCAAAGTAGATTTCGCTTTTCATAAATGGTGTTGATCGAAGAAAATGTGACCTAGTGAGAACTTAAATGTCAAACCCTTTGCTATAAAATATTTTCACGTAAAAATTTAAAATTAACTTACACCACATGGGCAACCCTTTGATTTTACAAAATAAGATCGCACTTTTATTTATAAATGAATCATTAATTTTTTTGCGAAATCTAATTAATTAAATATGTCATAATTCAATATCGAATAAAAAAAGATAACTTTTGTGGAGAGTTTCAAATTTGAATATTGTATATGCTTAAAGATCTCTCCTTGTTACATCGACCAATATTTAGATTACTTACTCATAGTTAAGAATTATGAGTAATATATTTATCAAATATTTTTATTATTTTAATTATATATAAATTAATATATTTGATTTTTTTATTTGATAAAATAAAATATTTATATTATAAATTATATTTTTAGTTAAATAAAAATAAATAATAAGTAATAAGTAATTCTATTTGCATTACAATATAAGAAAATAAAATTATAAATCATACAACCGTAATTGAATTTGATAAATCTGGATGGTGATTATATATCTAATAACATATTAATAGAAATATGTAGTGTTTAATATAAAGCTTAACCACATTGTAAAGTAGTTTTCTAATGTTAAGTACACTATATAAGTGCTATCTAACGCTTCCATTTCTTGGGTTATTTTAAAAACTAGTCGTAAATCCACACAATGAGTGAATTACAGTGTGTGTGTGTCACAATAATTTTATTTTCTTTAATTTTTTGTGCCATTTTTTGTGCCATAATTTTTTTAGTTATAATAACATTAGTTATGGCGATTATTAGGTTAGTATTGGAATATGTATAATCGTGTTTTAGTTATAAAAAAAATCACATAAATACTATAAATCTTTTATTTTGAAAAAGTTATAATTTTTAATAGTTTGGGTTAAAAATTCTTGAGTGATTTGAAGTAAAAAATACGTAATATATAAATACATTTAGAATTTGAATATTATTAGCAAAGTATTAGAATATGTATAATCGTATTTTAATCAAAAAATAAATTAAATAATTAATATAAATCTTTTATTGTTCAAATTTTTAAAAATTATAATTTTTAATGGTTTTAAATATTAGGTTTTAGAAGTGAATATTGAAATATAGAGAGGTACATGTGTAAAATTTTACGCTTAATAACTTTAGAGCTCAACTTCAACTTATATATATATAATACGATGAGCTACAATATTTCTAGAACATGAGACACAAGCAAACTTCAACTTAAAAAAATAAACAGCTAAGTTTAAAATCTCATTTAGGATGTTTGATACTAGAAATAACCATGAACAACATTCCTAAAGCATATTGGATAATTACTAGCGAATCGCTTTCCGTTTCTTCAACATAGACACATGCAGTTTTGGCCATGACTAATCAAAATAGCACTGCTTTTGGCTTTGCAATAACTGTTGTATAAACAACCTTGTAATTTAGAGACTTTAGAAATCAGGACCCTACCATTAGAATCGTGAATTACTCATTCCAAGATTATTTTCCCTATCATCATGCAAATAGAAGCATCAACATTTGTTTTAATGCAGTGAGCAGGTGATAAACTCATATTTGTAGTATATTTTGAGTCAATATCTAATTTATTTTATATATTATTATATAATTATTGAGTTAATTTTAGTTAAAATGTATTTAATTAGGTTTTATTTGAGTTATTTTGCATGTAGTAATAATTTAGGCTTAGTTTTAGGATTTAACTAGAAATTAATAGTCTAATCCATATAGAGTTAGGATTTATTTTCCTTAGAGTTTAGGATTTAATTTTTATAATTTGTATTTAATTACTACTTAATGAATTTTAGTTGCATTTGATATTTTTTTTCCTATGTTTTACAGGGTTTATATGATTAGAAGTTGATTTGTACTTAAAGGAGTTCAATTTAAGTAAGAAAAAGTAATCCTAATTTAACTAGGATTCATGTTTCAGCATTAATATTTTATGTAGCATGTTTTAGTGTTTTTCCTGTAACTTTTCTTACAGAGCTCAAATTGAAGTATATCAAAATTCTATGGAAAGTTTAATGGAGCTATCAAAAGCTGATTCGATGATCTTCAAAGGGTAAAGTCTCGTGCAAGGTAACTAATGTTCACATAACTAGACATCAATCCAAATTTGATTTGAATTTAACTTTTCAAGGCTAAATCCCCTTCCAATTTAATCAAGGACAACTTATATCTATATAAAAGGATCCTAGGATGTGACAAATCATCTATAAAATTGTTCATTCATCATTCTTCATCAAAACATTATTTGTGTGCATTCATCATTCGTGCAAATGCGTACTCATAACATTCGACATTCAAGGCATTTAAAGGGTAAGATTAAGTGATTTCTTATCTCTTTTTTTTACTTTTATTTGCTTTGAGATGCTGTTAAGAATGTTAATGAGTTGTGTTTTTGTAATCATGACATATTTAGACTAGATTTTTATTATGTGCTAGGATGGATATAAGTAGCTTAGGGATTAACTCTTATTCTTTGCTTTAATTTAAGTTGATTTCATGTATATGGGTTTTATTTTTGTACTTAATTATATTCAACTATGAATTATGGTTAAAGTATTTTGAGACCAAGAGGAGATGCATGCTTTGTGCTTTATTGTTAATGTTGAATATTCATATAAATGGTGTGAGACTGAGAGATGATTAATATTTAGGACCTATAATAAGATCTATTAATATTAATTGAGTTAAGAGACCTTTTAATTATCAATATTGTATGATTCATCATTGAGCTTAGGTTTAGTTAATGATTGTTTAGATTATACTTAGAGAGGCGAGAGTTCATAAGTTATAATTAATAATTAAGTTAATTAAACTACTTATAATTACTTGAGAGAGATTTATAAATATACTAGTTGATTAAAATCATATGCATAAATTAATTAGGTTAAAGTGAATTATGAGTAAGTTAATATTTGAACTAAGTGAAAGGTGAAGTTTTAGTATATGAATTCATACATTGGTTAATTGTTATTTATTTACATTATTTGATTTTTGTTGGTACTTAGTTAAATTTTAGGGTTTTAATTTAGCAATTAGGTTTTAGGTTTAAAATCACCTAATTTGATTTATTTAGACAAATAATTAACTAAATAAATTAGTACTTAATAACTAATCCTCGTGGGATTGAAAACCCTACTTAACCACTATATTACTTGAGCGATCTGTGAGCTTGCAGTGAGCACTAATCAGCAGGTGGTGGACTACACACAACAGGTGTCGATTGTATGCTTTAAGCCTTGAGCCTTAATTTTAGAACTCTAAAACTGTCATAAGTAATATAAAGCTAAAATAAAAACCTAAAAGGCGTCTGTTCCCTTATCCTAAAAAAATATTTATTACGAGCTTGCTAAATTCCTCAAATAGTCATAGTTAGATCCTTAAAAGTAGAAGTAGGCATATTAATATGCATAAATTAAAACTAATCAAGCAAAGTACTGCCCAATTTTAAAGTAGTTCTAATGCCTAAGTTGGAGAAAAACCAGATATATAGAATGGACTCACACATACCATAGTGCTGAAATAGGATGCACTCAGAAATGCCACGACACTGAAGGGTGTCTTACATAGGTAAGATTTGATAAAAAGTATGCCACAGAAAATGCTAAACCTTTGAGGGTACATTACTATGCTAGATACGATTCCAATAAGGTGGTGAAAAAGAGCTTAAATGGGAGTAGCAAATTGAATAAAACCAAAAGCTAACCTGCTTACAAATTTAACTAAGAAAAAGCCAAATTTCTTTAGTAACCAGAACCTGAAATCATGTTATGCTCATGATCTAGTTGGAGTACTAAGAATATAATCTATCTCATATGCATTAAACAAGTGATGAATTAATCATTCATTCCAGCCACTCCTCTCATGATCAATTAAATAGTTGACAATAACATCTTTAACCTAACATACAGACGGTCTAGTAGATATAATTTTATAAGTTGGTAAATTCATCACCCAATTATCAAACCAAATATAAACTTAATTCCCATTTTTAATTCTCCACATCAGTCCAACCTCTAAAATAGGGAAAGAAGACATAATACTTTGGCAAATATAGCTAACTCTCAATCCCACTTTTGATTGCAACAAATCACATCTAGGATAATTTTTGGACTTGAGAATGCGAGCACATGAAAAGGAAGAGTTAACTAGTAGTCTCCATTCTTTCTTAACAATTAAAGCAAAATTAAATGGTTTAATATATTGAAAACCTAAAACTCCAAATGTTTTTATTCATATAATTGCTTCCAACCAAGCCAATAACATTTACGATCATTTTGCCCATTTCCCCACCAAAATCTCATGAACATAGCCTAGACGTCCTTATAAAAAAAAGGCAAGAAACTTAAAATAGCTCATGGTATATATAGGTTTGCTTTGAGCAATAGACTTGATTAAAACTCATTTTCCTATTTTAGATAAAAATTTCTCCTTCTACCCATAAAGCTTCTTCCAAATATGCTTTTTGATGTATGAGAACACCCTCATCTAGAATGACTAATATAAGCTGGAAAACCAAGATACCTAGAAATACGAAGAATCTCCTTAAATTTTCAGGAAATATTTTAGCGAATAAGAACATCCATGTTTTTACTAAAAATAATTTTCAATATCATAGTTCAAACTTTGTCTCAATGTTGCTTGAAAATATTAAAGAATTTGTTTTATAACCTGACATTCAAGAATAGTAGCACGAGCAAATTACACACTATCATCAGCAAAAAGACAAATGGGAAATTAAGTGACTTCACCTACAAACCTTAACCCCATGGATCTCATTCTGACTAAACACCTTACAAATCATACATGAGAACACTTTTGCACTAAGTAAAAATAAAAAGGGAGATAAAGGATCTCCTTGACGTAAACTTTGAGATGCTTTTAGAAAACTTTTAGGTTACCCATTTATCGTGCGTTATTTTTTCAACCATGATGGTTGATGATGAAAACATTAAAATATCTTACCATTATAAGAGATTGATATGAAAAATCACCCTACAAGCTATTTTAGGACCTTTTAAAACTCTAAACCTTTATCTGATAACCTTACAGTGCACTTTTTAGCTATTGTCAAACCAAACTAAACTTAATCAAACCTTGACAAACCCTTTAAAAAATCCTAATGGTGTTGTAAGAGAGGTATTGATTGATGAATAATTGAGGAATTATTCATTAATAGTGTTTATAGTATCAAAAAAGTTAAATCCTATATAAGGGCACTTTAGGGTTACTCATTTGTGTTTTTCAGTTTGGTTTGTGTACCTCATTCTTTGGTTTAATCTTAAAAAGCTTCAGGATGAAAAGTCAAACTTTGGTCAACCAAATTTTTCCATTTCTAAAATCAAATTTTAGTCTAAAACTGTATTCTAAAATTATAGTGTGTCTATGGGTACCATTTGGCCTAAAAAGTCAAAATTGTGACCTTTGGTAGTCAAAGTGGGTCCCACATCTTACCATGTCATCATTTATATATAATAAAATATGGTACAATTCCTAAGATTGATTACCAAGTAAGGAATATTTTATTTTGGAATATTCCATACCAAGTATTAAGTTTAAGAATAAAGAGTATATTCTATTATATAATAACCCTTTGTTAATATTACTTAATTACATAAAATGTCATAACTTAGTATTTTTATAAATAGTAAGTACTATGTATTAATAAAGGAGCTTTTTTAAAGAGTGTGTGTAAGTGATGTAGAGAAAAATCCTTTCATAGACCAAAAATAAACCAATTCTCTACACCTCACTCTTTTCACTACCACTTTTTACTTTTTTCCACTCTCTAATCACCACCAAACCTTATTTATTTCATCACCCATCTTTCAATTCCAGAACCATAAATCAACCAAAAATATTAACCTAAACTAAAATACAAATTAAACCAATCCTTTATTCTAAATACCTTTCAATTTCAATCTCATTCTCACATTTGGTGAGTTTTTATCCCATTTTTTAGGTTAAAACATTTTCAAAAAGATCTTTTTAATTCTCTAGAGTCTTTGGATTTGTGTGTGGAACCTTATTTTCTTAAAAATTTGAATCAAAAATGTGAAATTGGGGTTTAGTGATGAATAGCTAGTCGGCTGTTCACCTCATTGGCCGGCCATTTCTTTAGCTTAGACTGACTATTCATCAATGTAAACTGACTGTCCAAAGCTTTTTTACACCTTTTTTATTTTTTTATTCAAAATGAACCTTAAGATTCATCAAGGGTTTGAATCAATAGTGACTTAAAATCCCTAGGATGATTGAACTTTAGGCTAAATCCTTTATTTTCTCTTTAAATCTTTCTTTTTTAGCTTTTGATCTTACTTTTTACTTGTTTATTGATGTATTTAAAGTTTGATTTTTGATCTTCAACACCACAATAGTTTAGGATCATTGATTTTAGAAGTTTCTCTAAAGTTTTTAACCTTGGTTTTGATGTGTGTGATTGAATACTACTAACCATGTGCTTTGCCTTTGATTATTGTTTATTGCTTGCATTCCTACATCATAATTTGCATAATTTCTTGCTTGTTTGCATATAATGTGAATGATACATATCACTATTATGTGCTTGAACCATTTTTAGATTAATTATGATTAATTGTGTGCACCCTGGCTTGCATCACTTGCATATTTGTATGTATCTCGAATTTGCATTATTTTGCATGCACCCCAAATTGTATCATACATCATTTTCATTTGCATGCACCCTGGAATTGTTTATTGTGTGTATCATGGATTGCATTTAAGGATACTTATATCTTTTTTATATTATATATTTTTCTCAATATCTTAAGCTATCAATACTAACTCTTGCTAGCTCCTACTAATATTTACTGACATTTTCTTTAATTTCATTGTTTATGACTAATCATTACTAACACTTCTATTATTATTGTGTACTTTTACTAATATCTAACTTTTATTGCTCATTTCTTTTATCTTTTTAAGAAATTTATTAACTTGTTTATTCATTCTAATCCCAAGGCAAGCCTATATGTTATATATTATGTACTATACCATATTTATGTATATTATATTTTTTTATTGTGATTATATTAGTTTGAATTCTACATGAATAAACTTTGATTATTGAATAATGCTTTCTTTTTAAAATAATCTTCTTTTTAAATTCCTAATTTGTTATTTTCTTCCAAAACCATTTTTTAAAATAAATTTAATGTCTTGAACATAAAGAAGCAATCTCTTATTGAATGTGATCATTCCATCAAAGATGTATAATATACTCTCGATGCTTAAAAGTGACGGATTGAAAGGATCATTCCAATAATAAAGATGAGGGTAACTCTGTATTCAAGTTACTAAATCTTTTAAAATCTTTTATCTTTCATGTCATTTTAATCATTTTAAGAGTTATCTTTTTTCTTTTTCATTAACTATTTCAAACTTGGTTTTACTTTTAATTTTCCACCTTTGTTCAACATTTTTCATATTTTGTTCCATTTTTCATCTTAAAATATTGTTTTGTTTTACCAACAAATTTCTTTTACCATGGCTCAAACTCAAAATCATAGACCTTCACAATAAAGGCAAATAAGGAAGGTATTGGTGAAAGGGACTAGCCATTTTCTTTTGTCATTTATGCATGCTTTATATGATTTATTTTATTATGTGCATGTGATTTTATAATGATGCATTATGCCATGTACATATTTTTCCATAAAAACATGTATGTTATGATATGTATAATATAGTATGCTTATTATGTTACTTGCATGATTACTTACTTATTAACTTACATGTTTTATATATATATATATATATATATATATATATATATAATGTTTCAAGTTAGTTTGGAATTTAATATGTATGATATGACATGATATGCAATAACATGCCACATTTTATAATGTTTTGTGTTGTACTCATGCCATGACCCATCATACCTCAAGTTTCTTTCATAACATGATTTGCCATTATTTACATATTAGATATGATATATTTTTAGCACTTATGCTATGATCCTGCACAATTATGCCGTGCCACCTTTTCATGATATGCCATATTTATATTCTTTTAGTGTTATACTATGATGTATGTATATGCCATATTATAATTATGTTTTACATTGTTGATTATATGGTCTTTGTTATACATTTTATTTTTGCCATACATTTTCTTTGCTATATTATACATCGTGTATTGCCATCCACTTGCATATTCCTTACCATGCTATTTAGTTATATTATGTTTTGTATATTACTTTATGCTATGTTTATAAATATTATATAATTGTAATTATATGATTGTGTGGATATCTTGTGTTTACATTTATATGTAATGGTTGGTTCATCATTATACACATTCCGAATAAGCATTGTACCATACAGTAGGTTCGCCAATGCTCAGCATCCGGGCGGTATGGAGATGTCTTATGTTATATGATTTTGCTTCACTAAGATTATATCCAAACCCAAATTCTTATCCATGGGCGGATTTGGTTCCAAGCGAGAGATCAAGTTTGCCTTAATTGGAAAAATTTCTCAAGTGATACCAAGTGGTTACTCCTCTTTTCTCCTAGCTGAATTCTAAGGTTGTAAGCGCTATTTAGCCATCTTTGGGCTCTTTTAGTACTTCCCTTCTGTCCCTCTATTTTCTCGTAAAAAGACAAAAGGAATAGTGAATGAAATCAGTGCTGAGTCGATGCGCTGACGTCAACACCGTTTACAAGAAAGGAGAAGAAAAAAAAACATACAAGACCCAATATATTTAAAAAATAGGAAGGGAAGCCCATTCTATTCATAATACTAAGAACAAAGTCCCACTCTACTTTTTCATATGCCTTGCTCATATATAATTTCATAGCCATCAAACCCGTAAAACCTTTGTTCTTATTTTTCATGACATGAAAAAATTCAAAAGCAATAATAGCATTGTTAAAAATCTATTGACATGATACAAATGCACTATATGTTTCATGAATAAGATGGGGCAGAACAATCTTTAATCTATTTGCAAGGAATTTGCTAATTATTTAAAAATATAAAGATAAATATACTTTTGTGCTTTTTACAATTTAATCATATACTTTTAATTTTGATAATTTTATACATGAACTTTAAAAATTTTTACAATTTAATGCATGGGTTAATTTTTTAGTAATTGGGTAATGATATGTCAACTGAAAATGTATAGGCTTTGCCATATCATATAGTACCCTAACTCAAAATTAAAATGCAACGTTTTGAAACTTAAAAAATGTTGCATTTTTTAACTTAGGGCTTTTATTTTGTTAGATGGGATATGGGTAATTTCTCAAAACATAACATTTTTTAAGTTTCAAAATACTGCATTTTAATTTTGAGTTAGAGTGCTATCTAATGTGGCAAAGTATATGTATTTCAGTTGAAATATCATCAACTAATTGCCGAAAAAATAACCAGTGCATTAAATTACAAAAATTAAAAAACTTCATGCATAAAATTATCAAAATTGAAAGTATATGATTAAATTGTAAAAAGCGCCAAAGTATATACATTTTTTTTTGTAAATAACCCTTTTATTTTTACATTTTCTTAGTAGAGTTTTATAAGTAAATTTTATTGAAAAGTATATTTAGACTTCCAAATTGGGTAAAATATTATAAATTTAAATTAATTTATCTAAAAGTTTTTGATATATTTATTTTACTATACTTTATGAATAGATTTTTAATTTTATTATTGTACTTTTTAAATAGAGTTAATTTTAGTTAAATTATATATTTAATTAATGTTGTAACACTCTCACCACAAATCTATACGTAAACATCTTATATTACTAGTAATCTCCGATTCAAGATAATTCAAGTAGGCATGAGATGGCCAAAATAGCGTAGATATATTCAACTCTCTTAAAGATTTCTGCCAACATTATTTTTTAAAAGGTGGCAAACAATTAAACTTAATAACTTTAAACTTGTTTATATTACATAAAACTTAAGTACTACAATATAAGTATCTAACATCATGAAGTTCTAAATACCATAAAGAATACATACAGTCAACTAAGTAAGGGATATATAGAACATGATAAGATAAAAGATACATCCAAATGTCTCCACAAATATCTCTCTCAACTCCCTCATACAAAAGGGGAGGAGTTGTGCCTTATAGACTATCTACATATCCAGCCAGTACACTCTAGCTGCCACTCATCATCATGAACCAAAAAGAATATGTTACATATCCAAGTAGGTGTGTCCCGATATGACCAAAATGCAAAAAGGGTCCATCACACATTGTACTCTCAGATCCAGGTTAGAGTAACCTGAATGTCCAGGTCAGTCACATAGAATGCTCGGATGATGGTACACATGTTGTACATGCACTCCTTACATGCACTCCTTTCTAACTACAGACATGCGGAATAATGCACCCATAGGCTCTATAGTAACCCTGAATGCAAACTCTGCATTTGTGTCATGGCACATGGTATACTTAATTAGAGTCTCAGTAGTTGTGACCTCAAAAGTCATGGTGGTCCACTGGACGGCCATCCTATCCTTACTAAACTAAAAATGCAAAATCTATACTGGAAAATAATAAGAAAAAAAGTGAGTGTGAGAAACTTTAGAAGAAATTACCTAGAGAGTGACAAGAATACAAATCTGACATTTCAAGAATACATTTAGAATTTAGGAACATAAATGCAAAAAAAAAAAATTACCTTTATCATTAAATAGAAATCTAAAAAATCCCTAAGCAAATTCAACAATTTAGATGACAAACACGAGGGAAGTGTTTAATAATATTGATATAATTAAATGGCATAGAGCTTAGCTATAGTATAAACTTTATTTCGTAATTTAATATTTTACAATGGTTATTGAGCTTTAAAGATTTTTGAAAATTTTCAAATTTAATCTAAAATATTTATGTTTGAGAGCACTGCGTTGTTATCTTGTAGCAACTATAATTGATTATTTATTCATATATTAATGTAGAAATGCATACATGATATGGTATTCCACCATCAACTCCTTTTTAACTTTCAAACTAATTACATATCCATTTATTAACAATTCCGCACCACTATACAGTTATACTATTGTGTCTCCACAGATTATTTAATTCAATAATTCGTATGCATACCTTTAAGCCACATAAACTCTCCCCAAAGGAATAGTGAGAATATGCGTTATTTCAAAGACAGTTATTGAAAATACTAGCCAGATATATCACATTTACATAATCCAATTCCACATGAAATGCATGTATATCTGAACGCATGTATATATATATATATATATATAGCCTTGAAATTAGGCATATAGGCTCATGTCCATATCGATGTCTCATAATAATAATTACAATTTAGCTACAATTTTGATGTTGCTCTTTCAACTGTATTTTCTTTAAGTTCATGTTTCGACATTATTGTAAATTTCTAAGGTGGAGCATAAATTGTCTCCAACTTGACATGCTTTCAAATTTATTTTAACATATTTGCATTTTGTAAAAATTAAACATTAACCTTCCGTTATACTCAAAAATTTTATACTTTTAAAACTTATTTAGTTTTGGGGTTTGAGACTTAATATGATGTTTGGTTCATAAAATCTATACACATTCACTTCTCTTACTTAACTATTCTTATGTTAAACAAATATTTTTTTTACCCAAGGTTTGATGTATCATGAAACCTCAATAATACAAGGTCTTCCCATATAAATGGGATGTAATTAAAATTTCTTATATATATATTACTATAAATTATTTTTTTTCTTAAAAAAAATCAAATCAAGGAAAATCAGGTCCTCAAACTTAAACAACTTAAATATCTCTCTCTCGGAATGTTTAAGGTAGTGTATCCTTTAAAGATTATTCATTTTTCAAAGTAGTTATGTAACGCCTGTATTTTAGAATACGTATTACATGCATCATGTTTTCCATTATATATAGAGTAGAGTAATGAATTTCATTTAAGTTTGGATATATGCATGAGTGGCAGAGAGGGATCTATTTGTAAATAAGTTTGGATTGATTTGTCACAATAGGAAGTTGTGGGGTATTGTGTAATTATCCCATTCCATTAAGGAGTTTAGTAGATAATGTGGTGATATTTATATTTATTATTTAAGAAATTAGTATTATTTTATTTGAAGGATAATTAAGCATTTATGGAAGGAAGACCTACTTGCACAAATGGTGCATTTTGATTGGTGGCTTGAATGAGTGTGTGTGTATTTTGGTGTAGTAGAGTGTGTAGAGATTTTAGAGAGGAAGAGAAGAAGAGAGTGATTTTTGTTTAGCTTTGGGAGATTTTGATAATTCTCTACTCATCTAGTAAGGGTTTTGGGGAGCTTTAAAAGGTCTAGAAGCTATTATAAAGCTATACATTTATTTGGTTAATTGATTTAGGTTTTGAATGTTGTGAAATTCGGGTTCTGTTTTTATTTTACATCAGTCTTAATTTTTTGACCATATCTTAAGTTATAAAGCTCTGATTTGAGTAAAGTTAGATGCTCTAGAAACTTTAGAGAGTTCTCTACAACTTTTATTTTTGAGTCTAAGTTGATTTTGCTGTTAAGGGTGTCTGATAGGGCCCGATATTTTCTTGTTCATACTATCAGCTTTGTTTTGCCCAATTTTAATTAAAAATCCATAATAAATTCTATACATGTCTGATTTGAGTAATTACAATTGAAATTGATAATAGACTCATATATGTAGAGTTTGTATAAATTTGGTGATCATAGGATGTGTCTATAATTGTTGAGAGCATCATGAACTTCATGCATTAAACATGTCAGCAGCAGTATAAAGGCTGGTTTGTGAATTTTCTTATGTATTGGTTATATGATGATATTTAGAGTTGTAGAACTCTAAATTGAGCAAAGTTTAATGCTATGGAAAATTTAATGAGTCCTCTACAACTCTAAGTTTTGATATTGAGTTGAATCTACCTCTAAGTGGGTCTAACAGAGCTTGATATTTTATTGCTCACTCTAATTATCCGTGTGACCCGATTTCAGTCAAAAATTTATAATTTATTTTATATACATCTAAATTAAGTAATTCCAATTGGGAATTAAAATAGACTCATAATCATAGCTCTAACATGAGCCAAAGGATTTACATGTATAGTTTTAGAGTATATCATATTGAGGTTATAAATTGCACTAATTGAGTCAAAGTGTAGGAATGATGAATTGTGTGTGTGTTTGATTTATGACTATATGTAGGAGTTTTCTAAGGGCAAGGAAGGTTTAATAAACTAGAGAAGCTTTTCTTATTTAAAGTAGGAAAGCACATGAGGTAAGTAGTTACTAATATAATATGTACAATTGGTTTCTCTTGAATATTATAATTATAATATTATATATATGTTATTTTGATTAATTAAATAAGTCACATGATTGCTATACATGATGAGATAAATTTGTAGGGATCTTAATATATGCAAAGAATATTAATGTTGCTCAAAAAGGAATAAGTGTTAAAATGATTGAATGGAGAAAGTGAAATAGTGTGTATAGTAGGAAGTATTGAATGGATGCAATTGTGGGTTTATCATAGTATTTGTTATGTTAATTATTGATATAAAATAATAGTGTGAAAAGGAAGTGATCTTGGAATTGAATATGAATGCTATCCTTATAGGCATGAGTGTGGTTGTTTAATTGCAGGATTGGCCCTACTTTAGTAGGGAGATGTCTATATTATAGAGGAGGTTCTGCTGAATTTTTGATAGATTCCTCGTAAATTGTGTTTTTATCATTAGGTTTTTATGATAAAGACTTGTGTGCAATAGATGAGTCATGATCTATGGGTTGTTATTGGAATTCTAAGTAATTGTTAATATAATGCATATATACATATATATATATATATATATATATATATATATATATATATACATATATACATATATATATACATATATACATACATATATATATATATACATACATATATATATATATACATATATACATATATATATACATATATACATATATATATACAT